>APFE030273913.1:32792-92605 GCA_000404065.3 Pinus taeda | reverse complement strand
AAAAAAAATCTCTCACTTTTTCCAAATTCACCTTTTCTTGATCATAAACACAACTTGAAGAAAAACCTTCCCTTATGTGTGATGAATGGCTTGTTCCTTGGAATGAATTCTCGACAAATGGTGGAGACCTAATGTTTGATTATATGAGATGGCCTCATTCCTTCTGATATTTCTCATGCCTCTGCTCAGATATCTCTGAACACATAGCCAACCCTAGCTCAGTGGGAGAGGAAATTAGGATTTGTTCTCTTTTGCTTTTGCAGGTGGATTGGTGCTCAAGATGACTTGATTTTTGCAGTGGCAGGTGCTTGGAAATATCACCGGGTGACCAGGAGCAGCATGGAACCATTTATTACATATGAGAATGATAAAATTACATTAAATTTAACTATGAAATCCAAACGCTCTATTTTCACCTCAAAACTAGTTTTGAGGTGAGCCCTTCATTAAGCTTACAACTTAACACATTTTGACTTTTCTGATCATTACTAACCTCATCATGTCTTTGTTGACCATTATTAGCAATAATCACTTAAATTTGACCATGGAGGAAACCCTAGACCTAATGATACTGAAACCCTAAGACCTATTTAAACATGAACCATTGACTTGAAAAGTATGAACAGAGGTCAGTAGATATATGTCATGAGGGAAAAAACTGAATTGAACCCTGCCATCAGTTGATCCATGACCTAATGGAATGCAACTCATCAAAATGGGACACCTAGTATGAAATGCAAAAGAGTAATTTTGATCACTGATGGCAGTGGCGAAGACATTGACACTAACACCATGGTGCAAATAACCAAGTCTTATGTGCCAGAGTTCACTAACATCTCAACTCTGCACTTTATTTGCCTTACTGCTTAATGCAATGAAATCTTCCACATCAAGTTTGTATAGGTTCTTCACACGAACCCCAATTTGTTTCACCTACCCAATGGTTATGTGTCTCATAAAGGTTTTCCCCTTACTTAAGATTACAACATAGTCACGGTCTTCCAAAACTACTACTAAGATGAGATTCTTCTTATGGCCTGGTACAAACATGACATCTTTGAGGTGAATAGGGGATCCCAACTCCCTCTTAAAGGTTACTGTACAAATCCCGGTAGCATTTTACCTTCCGTTGTCTCCAAGCTCAATATGCATCTGGAGATCTTTCTCCTTTAGGTCTCTAAAAAACTCTCTACACTTTGCCATGTGGAACGAGGCCCCTGAGTCCAATTACCACACACTCCCCATATAGTGCTATCCATGCATGTGATCAGGGTGAATTCTAACTCAAATTATGAAGCCAATGATTCACTTGTTTCTCCTCCTAAGTTCTTATTACTAGAGTTTTTGTGTGGGTGCTTTATAGAATAGTGCCTGAATTCATGACAATTGAAGCATTTTATTTTGGAAAAGTCTTTCTTCTTGCCCCCTTGGCTGGAATCTGGTTTGGTTTGATATTTCTTCCCTTTTCCCTCCTTGCCCTTCCCAACCATTGCAAAATTTTCTTCATCCTCTCCCTTGGATGAACCCCCATCTATGGTATTTCACTTGATTTCTTCTTGTACCAAATCAGACCATAAGCGTTCCCAATTAGGTAATTTCTCCCTCTAGTTCATTGAATCCTAGTAGATATGCCAAGAATTTGGAAGGCCTATAAAAGCTAGTCTCACCATGTCATCTTCTGCAACATTCACACGAACCCCTCCAAGCTCATCCCAAACTTGTGTAAATCTGGAGAGATATTGTGGAATAGTGTCATTCTTTTGCATCTTAATGTTTCAAAGTTTGTCTTTTAGGGCAAGTTTTCAATGGTCACTGTTATTTCCAAATAGCTCAGCCAGTGCTTTCCACATAGCAAATGGTGTCTCTTTTCCATGGATATTTGAGACAATGTGATCTCTCAGTCTCTTCGGTATTATTCTCCTCACCTTGGCAACATCTTTCTTCCATTGGTTTAGGTTCTTGCCATCAGATGATCCTGGTTTTAGAATGTCTATCTTGACATTATCCAATGATCCATTGTCATCAAGCACTGTCTCCATGTGATCCTTTTAGGCAATGAAATTTGATTTTCCTTGCAAGGCATACTATAATCTCAGTCCATTGAAGGTCATTCTCCCAACTTTGAGGACATCCTGCTACACTGAAGCTACAAACTCGAAACTTCTAAGGAACAACTTTGAAAATATTGTTCTAATGTGAATCCTACTCTGATACCATGTATAAATTTAATAGAATTTCAATTTCTTAATAAATTTAATCCAAAATCAAGAGACACAATTCTATTCTACTGATTTGCGGAATGAAATTCACAATTTAGAACAACATGCATTGTAGTGGCCAATCTAGGGTGCTAGATTAGACTAGATTTATTATCAACCAGGGTAAGTAAACTTTGAGGCATGTGTCTAAAGTCTATAGACATAAAGGATCCCTAACTAAGTGTTTATTGTGATAGGCTACAGTACTTCTTTACAGAAGGTTAAGATATGTTTCCTCTCACCTTAACACTCAGATCACCTAAGTTATCTAACTGTTCTAAGGATACAGCGTATTGCTGGACTGGGATTTTAATCCCCTTACAAGGATGCTATGCACAAAAGCCCTGTCTAGTTAACACTGAAGCATTCATGAAAAATCAAAAGCATACTGAATTTTAAATGCATAAAAACAGAGTCTATGGAGATGCTTTAAAATATAATGATGGATTAAATCTCTTCCAAGATATGGTTCAATGATCTAACGATAAAATCTTCAAGCTATCACCATAAATACCATTTGTGAGAATTTCTAATCAAATCGACAAAATCATAAACATGGAAATAACACTAAACACTATGCATTCTATTCAAATTCAAAAACTGCTAAGGAAACGAAATTAACAGTATACCAATCCACATAGGGCCCGTCCACGTTTCAATGGTACACTGAAGTAAACTCAAGCAACAAGAGTATTAACGCATAAACACTGTCGAAGTAAAAACGTGACTATATTTAAGTGCTGAAGATTGCAATCACATACAAGAGTTCGGTTCTCAAACGATACACCGAGATAATAATCGTGACTGTTCTTGAAAACAAAATAATACGCAGTCTTTATCTGCCTGTCCCTATCTGAATCGAATGTACATTCATTAAGCAGATGTTTCTGCTTTTACAATGGAGTGATTTTTGGTCATTTCTAATCTAAACCGATTTCCAAAAAAACAAAACGAAACTGGTTTGGGAAACCATGGCTTTTACTGCCTTTGTAACCAGAAGGCTGGGGTTTGACCAGCGTTGACCGCATAACCATGAGCTTTTGATTTGTTGTAGAACCAATTTTTCACCATGCATGTACATTCAGGATCTCGTTCCTATCCATTTCTTCGGCTTGCCTGTCATGCCACGTGTCAGATGATAAACCATTTACAGGATGTTATGACTTCCTGTAATCTTTTTGTTGAAATTTCCTAATTTCTAAAAAAAAAATTCATAAATTAACTTTAATGTAAACTAACAACTATAATGTTATTAACTAATCAATTTCGATGGATATAAGGGGTCTATGCATGAAAAAGATAGACAAATGATGATGTTTCTAGAAGAAAAAGATGGTAATGGAATGGTACCAACATGCATAAACATGTAATAAGCAAAACCACAAATACACGGTGATTTCTAGGGGAGCCCAACTGGGAAAACCCCTCAAGCCTCTTTGCATTAATCAGATGAATAGAGAAATTATTACAATTGCTATCTCTAGCTCTGAGCTCAACTCAATAAACTTTGGCCAACACTTAGCCAAATATCAGCTCACCTAGCCTATTATTTCCTTGCACAAATCCTGAGGAAATTGGCCCCTATTCTTTAGTAATTTCCTCCAAATTGATTGCGCAATTCCCAATGATTGATCATTGATTGCATGCAACAATTGTACACTCAAGACTAGTCTACAGCTGATGTTACACTACCTTGGAATCTCCACCACATTTTAGCAATTCAAATTCCTTGCATGCATGAGCTATTTTTGGTTGATTGATTATTTAATTGAATGATCTTTGAGTTGGAAAAAAATGAGTTGGATTACTAAAATTTAGTAATCACCCATGCATAACTAAACTCCAAGCCCTCTAACTTGAATTTACTGGGCTAACTAAGTGACAAGAGCCATGTCACCTCAATTAACTACCTCCGAGTTATCTTCTAATGTGGAAATTTCAAATTTTCTCAATTTGACCAAGTCCAAGTCAAATTGAGCCTTTATTGCTACATTTCTCAACAACGAGATGAGGAAGGAACTTCGATAAGAGATTCTTCCTTGATCATGTCATATTGTAGATATGGTTTTTGCAAATCCAGGTCTTCTTGAGAAACCAAGAGATTAATAGATGTACATATATACTCATTACTACCTGAATCATAGGAGTCATTAGTGATAGAATGATGACCATCTATACATTTGATTTGATTAAACATCTTTCTTTCATTTGATTGATAATTGGGGTCACAATATTCTTGATCAACAACGAATGTAGGAACATCATTTTGAGATAGAATAATGGAAAAGAGAATAAATATAGAATGTGTCTTCATCCTTTTTCTCCTTTACTTGTGAGACAAGACCACCTTGTACCTGATTACCCTTTGAAACAACAAGTTGAGAGTCAAGGGTATTAGAAATAGTTGTTGTTGGAGCATATTGATCAAGAAAATTAGATAAAAGAAAGCCACGAGATGTAGATGATAAAGGACAATTGTTATCTCTTGAAGAAATAATACTTTCAATCGAATCACATTCAAGATTAATATTATGCATATTAATGTCATCGCGAGGAATTAAGGGATCAACCTTCATATTAGGCTATATGAATGTGTTAGAAAATTCAAAGCTCTTCTGGATGAATTCTTGATCATGGGAAGGGAATGAAGGTGGGATAATTGGATCATCAATTTGATTTTGGGATTTCCCAACTTCAACAACAATACCAAAGACTACCTTGTTTAGAAATGAAAAGGGAGGAGGAGAAGGGACAAAAAGGGTAGCAGGTTCCTCCCCTGGGATTCTAGGTGCCTCATGATCAATATAAGGTAGTAGAGAAAAATCAACCAAGCATTCAGATTCAAATTGTTTCAAGGAGATTAGAACCAAACAATGAAACTTCTCACTCATGAAATCCCAATCCACATCTTCTTTGGAGAATTCATAGCAAAGGTGGAGAAACTGATCAAGAAAATCATCTAATGGTTCATCGGGTTTCATTTTAGGCTAATTGATCCTTTTATATACATATTAATAATCGTACCTATCAAAAGCTTGATGAAGCTCCTTAATAAGTTTCTCAAATAAATGAGTAAAAGTAGTTGGTAATGTATGACACCAATGCTTGACATAACCTTCATATGTGATGGTGAACAATCTGGCCATGACATCCTTACAATGTATTCCATTAGAGAGACAAAAATGACAAAAATTGAATCATATGTCCAAGCACAGTTAGTTCGCACTCCCATCAAATTTAAACTGAGACGAGTCATGAATAATTTTTTTGAGGATTGTAAGATCAAGTTCTTTGCAAAAATATCTCAGGATTATGATTTGGGAATGAGCCATTTCAAGATGTAGATTCAAAACCGACTCAATGTGCTTAGTTGTCATCTGAACCTCCTTCTAGCACAAAATCTATTGATAGTGTTGGAAGCTGGCAACAACAGGGGGTCTTCGCGGTATGAAGTCCCAACTAGACTTCACACTGTTTGGGATAGGAGCCCCATTCAGAAATTTGGCTCGGTTGCCATTACAATGATCTTAAATATTTTCGTGGCTGTAATTAACAACACAAGAGAGCATGCATATAACTTTTAGAGAAGCAAGTGATTTGTCTTTGTGAAACACCAATTGCAATGTATACAAGGTACTTTCATGGGAGGGAGATGAAAGAGTGAGCCTTTAGAAGAAAAGTAATTGTACTATCCTAATAAAGACACATATGAGCATATAAATGATCGTTATTGAACTTCCGAAATGGTTCACAAAGCAACAATGATCATGAAAATTAGTAGACACACATTTCAATTATATGTATATCAAAGCCAATGAAATAGTTCATTTTCTTTAGTATACATGAAGACATACATACATCATAAACATTAAAAGAATAGTCTTACAACATGATGGTGTGAAAATATATATTTTTATTAAGAAATAGTTCACATAGTCATTTAGTTATCCACTAGGGTTTGCTAACTTGCAAGGATTTAGTGTTATATCCACCAATACTTAAATTCCTACCAAATGGTATGAATATGCATAAAACCTGCAAGTGGTAACAATCAGAGTTAAGACATGTCAAATTATTCAATTACCCTAACCATTAGTTTACCCAATTACTAGAGTGAAAAACTTATAAACAAGATCAGTGATTAATTAGGTTTCCCTATCAAAATTTGATTATGTAGCAATTCTACAAATTTGCAACAGTATGTTGATTTCCCAGTAGAGGTTGTTGATTTCACAACAACTGTGTAACCATTTTTAAAACACATTCAAGGTAAAAATAAGGCCCAAATAAGTACTACAATGGAAATCAAACCAACTATGCTTAACAAACACACCATTAAATCTACTCAGTCGATCACAAATCTATTGATCACTAATTATATGAAATATTGCAGGAAAGAGACATATACATATATAAATACATGGCTAGGATATTGTTCAGTGTATATTTCTTCTTGTAGATCCTTAAGCAAGAAGGTGGATTTAACATCCATGTGAGGCACTAATGGCTAGAACAAGGTGGATGTAATTCATTTTGGTGATAGGGGAAAGGTGTAGTGTAGTCAATTACTTCAACTTTAGAGAATCCTTTAACAACTAACCAAGCCTTATGTCTTTCAACACTTCCATTTTATGCAAGCTTAGTTATATACATCCATTTACAACCAATGAGTTTTCTTCCTTTTTAAAGAGGGACAATGTAGAAATAACTTGAAATTTGCAATTGTTAATGAAATCAGATTGAAATCAATAGACACAAATTTCTTCTAACCGATCTGCGGAACGGGAAAACATACAATAGAAACACATGTAATCATCCAATCATAAATGAGCACAATATTTTTACTGGGGAACCCAACTAGGAAAAACCCCTCCTCTGTTTGTATTATATCGAATGAGAACAATGATCTATTACAATGACAACTTCAATGCTTGAAGAAGCACACCATGCACTACCATATTGATCTCCTCCTAAGTCTACTCTAGCCAATACTTATCAAAAATAGGCCTCCTACTTCCTGCTATTTCCTTGCACAATTCTTGCTCCTAAATAATAGGAAGAACCCCTATTTGCTTGTGCAATCTGTTATCACTCAGAAGCCTTCCCTAGAAGTTATAAAAAGAAGGAATAATATGAGGTAACCACAAACCTAATCTTTTAGACTTCGGGTTATAGCCAACCTAAGTCCAGAGAGGGCTCTCTCTTTATAATTTAACTTTGTTTTGGTGGGATTTTAGGCTATTTCTTAGTGCTCATAAGGTTTTCATTTTGGTTGGGTGGTGGAATTCTAGGAATAGATGGACAGAGCAAGGCTTTCAAGCCATTGGGCTATGGAGTCAATCAAAGGATGGCTTAACTGGATCAGAACAATCACTAAAGGAAGAGTTCATAGGGCAGGCTAGCAAAGCAAAAGGCAAATCTTCAGGTTCCAATGGATGAGGTAGTCCTAACCAGGGTGAAAGGGAAATGAAGAATCCTTAGACCGGGATCAAGATGAAGAGCAGGAAGTGATCATGAGCAAATGGCAACTAAGAATCCTTTACTATAGACCTAGGGGGGAAACTATGGAAGTAAGGGAGAAATTAAGAATTCCCAGACTAAGATAGTTTAGCAGAAACATTAAGAATGTAATCAGTCAAGACAGAGAGCATTCAAGCCAGTTCTGAAATATCATTCCTAGTTTAACATTCAAATTTCATAGAAACGCATATGATTATTAATAAACGTAAAGAGAAACAATAATACACATGAGAGAGAGAATACTTATTTGATTTCCGCTTTACACAAGAATCCTGTGTAATGTCTTTACTTTATTCCTTGATCCAGCAAGCCAATCCAGTCTTGATAGAATAGCACTTCAACTTGAGAGGAAAATGTCTATAGAAATGTCTTTGAATCCACCCCTCATTATTTCGAAAGGTGAAGTATTTATACAAAAAATATTTACAAAATATCTTAAAACAATATGAGAATTAATCTAGGAAATCAAAATATCTTCAAGCATGAAGATAGAGACAGATGGAAAATTGCATCATGTTGTCCCTTTTATTGTGGTTGTGCTGGTTGTTGCAGTTGAACTTGAGCCCTTTTAAGTTGGTTGATATGTGTACACTAGAATCATCTTTGTCTTTAACCTTTGACAAATACTCTTTACCTGTTACTCTTTGACCTTGTTTACCTATTTCATCTAGCTGCCATTTAGATTTACTGTGGTAACTTATAGTAAATCTGTCATTTTTTTCCACCATTCATCTTCAGGTAACTTTATCTTGAGCATCCTTCTATATATCTCGTCTACCTTAGTGTATTGGGCAAATTTTGGCTTGGTGATAAATAGATGTTTCACCTCATGCTCTAGGAAGAATAGATTTTCTAAAGTATCATATAATACTTTCCCTGTTGGCAATGCTTTAACTCCTGAAGTGCTTGCCTATTCCTTGGACAATTTCTTTAATTCGTCAACATAGTCCAATTGGGTCATACGTTTGTCATCTATTACCATGGGATTGGGAAGGCATTTATTCCTCAAAATTTGAAGTTTTGCCATGAATCTGTCAATACCAACCTGCATGTTATGGCATTTTTTCTCTAGATTGAGCATAAGGTTTCTTTTAGTCAGAACCTTTTTGACTTGGATGACAGTTTCAGTTCTATTCTCCACGCCAAGCTCACTTAGTTCCTCCCTGTTATTGTTGTTCAAGAATTTGATGAGTTGATTAGCCTCTTCAAGCTGGTCTCCCTGGTCTTCCTTGATCTTTTGTATTGCTTCGGTGGCCACTTTCACCAGTTCTGTTTGCTCGAATATTACTTGAATTGATGGCCAAACATCATTGACAAAGTCAATGATATTGGCCTAGAGCATCTCCTTAATTTTTCCTAGTGGCTTTTGCAATGTTAAATCTTTTTCAAGGAACTTTATCCTCTCACCCATCCTTAGGGTTTTCTGTGTTTCTTCTTTTTGTTGTATTTGGGCAAGCTTACAGTCAGTTTCTAAGCTTGTCACTTTCTCCTTAAGCTTTTTTAGCTCTGTAGCCTAGATGGACATTTCCTCCATGGCTTTCACTAACTCTGCTGTCTTTTCTATTGATGTACCTGTAGTTGTAGACTCGGTTGTGATTGGCAATGATGTAGTGGGTGGAGCTGTTGATGCTAAAGAGGCTACCAATGTTGAGGGAACTACAGTAGAGACTGTGGGAATAACAGTCTATGGAGTGGTGGCCAACTCACCCTATTTATACTGAATCAATGTGTCCAACTCTTTCTTTGTTTCTTTCAACTGATCATTTAGCTTAAGGACCATGTCCATAAACTCTTCTTGTTCCCTCTGAGTTTCTAAGACTTCTGTTGTTTGTGGATGATGAAGATGTGGAATTTCGAGCTGCTTTTTCAAAGCAGCTATGTCATCATTCTTCTTTTTAATTAACCTTTTTGCAGCTTTCACATCTTTGGAATCATGTCCCAACTCTATGATTAAGTCCTCCAAGGACTTGATTCTGGTATCCTTGGCTTGTGAGGAGGCCTTTTCTAGTTGAAATTGTGCTGATATATTATTCAACGAATTCTGTAACTGGTGCACTGCAATGGCTTTTCTTGTCAACGTGGAATATACCATCTCTCCTGTCTATCTATGCAATTCAATCTGGTCAATAGGATGTATGTCCTTTGCCAACACTTCAAAATTTGTCTTCTGGTAGTCAGTTGCTGATCTAGGCTGCTGAGTGGTGGGCTTTAGGAAAGCCATCTGCATTTTTCCTTCTTTCACATCAAAGGCTGACATAAGCCTTGTTTGTTTGGTGGGAGCCATTTTGAGGTACTGTGCATAGATTTGGGCTTTTAACCTTTCATTCCTGGCCTTTATTTCTTTGTACTTTTCTCTAATATCCTGGTCTTGGTTAGCTGGAATCCTTAATGAGGACACTTCCACACTTTGTTGTTTTTCCAATATCTGAGCATGTGATGTGGAAGGTTCTTGTGTTCCTCCAGAGGGAGTAGCATGCATACTCCCTTCTCTTTCTGTGCTTGTGGCTCCAACTGTTTCTTCTGTGAATTCTTTCTCAGAGAAAGGATTTAACCTTTGCCTTTTAAAATATGTTTGTGAAATGGCTATGCCTGAAGGAGGGGCCACCTCCCTGTCTCTTTTGAGGTTTCTCTCCTCATTTAGAGGAGTCTGCACGATAGGGGAAGTACTCATGATGAGCTCAGGTAGTCTTGTTTGAGTCAATTTTTCTGATAAGTCTGGTTGTTCTGACTCTTCTTGCACCTGCGGTCTTTCTTATGCTTGTTGTTCACTGTGTGCCTGTGATTCCCTTTGTGCTTGAGATCCTCCTGGCACCTATATGAAATAACCTTCATCAACCCTCCTCTCTAGATCAATTAATGCATTTTCAATAGCAACTTCAATGCTATCTATGTCTACTAGAGTATTCTCCACCCATTCCACCTGATTTGCAAATTTTTCTATCTCAAGGATTCTGTGGTGGATAGAGGGAGACAACTTGTTTTTCTGTCTTCTATTGCAGATGAAATCAAAGGGATCACATCTCCATATGAAGATTTGTTTCAGTTTGAGCCTTTGAAGGATTTCTTTTGCTTCTCTTCCAGCTTCTCGACTATTGCACACAAAGGGGCCTAGTTGATCTTTAATTCTGAGTTGAGCCTTCTTTTTGGCATAATCATATATGATGGTAAGGGGTTGTCCTGGAGTGAAAATGGACATGAAGGCTAGAATGATTTCATCAACATACTCACTTGTAGTATAGCCTAAGACACTAGATATCATTGACACAATGTCCTCGCCAAGTTTAGAAAATATGGTCCACATGTATGGGGGAGGATCCTTTGGAATATGTTTCTCTTCCACAATAAAGGTTTGGAATATTTCAGCAAGTCTGGCAGGGGTAATCTTGGGGAATTTGTCTGGTCAGATGTTGTCCTGGTTGCAACTGTAGCATTTCATTGATGGATTCAGTAGTGATAGTAAAAAATACAATATGGTCAGGGGACATCACTGCTCTTTGGATGGGACTATAGTTTGTATGGCAATAATGGACAATTTCGGGAAAGATATATACTCGAGGGAATTGATACTTGGGTAAATTAGCCTCCTAGAGGCCTATTTTGTCTGTATGGATTAGGTATTGGTCTCAGTACTGGCAGCATAATTTCAGTGGGGATTCATGGACAAAGGTGTCCTTGATTTGGAATTCTTTGTCCGCCAAAGGGAGATGGTCTAAATCCAGATGGGGAGTTGAAACTGGTCGGACATCCATAGCAACTGAAGCACCATTCTTAGTTCTTATGGATTTAAGAATGGGGAAAGGGTTTTCAGTCAAATTGGGGCAATTTTGTTCAAATAAAGAGTAGTTTTGGGGTCACAGGGCAGTTATTTTACTTAATTCCTTAATAATTTCCAAGAAATAAAGTAACAAGTTCAGGATTGAGACAGGGTTTACAGTGAATTTCGAGAAATACTTGGAATTTTAGGGAATTTCAGCTTTGAACTGGTTGACGGGCGACTGTGCACGTTTCAAGAAGGCCTTAGTGAACTGCAGGGTGGACTGTAAGTTCAATGGCTTCTGCAGGTTGGCAGTTGGACATGGGTTGGCAGTTGAACGTAGTCAGTAGCGTGCATGGAGGTTTGGAGTGTTGTTTTCCACGATAAAACAAAATAACGAGGTTTTTTGGTTTTATTCACAAAGTCAATGATTTGGTGGGCACATGGGAAAAGTATTTTTGGCTTTTAGCGGGGGATGTGATGGTTTTGTCGTTTAGTGGGAGGCGATAAGCAGTTTGCTCACATCGCTTTTGTGGGCTGGGTGGTTTCGGGGGGAGGCCACCCGATCCCACTCATCGGGCGCCACGTAGCATCAGGGCCTAAAGGAAAACAGCCCATATCGGGCAGGTAAAGGTCGGGTGTTGGAGGCCGCCCAATATGCTTAACAACAGTTGGATTAAAGGGGGAGCGATCGCATGGTGATCGAGGTGGGGGGTTCGTACGAAAGGTAATGGGGGGTCCAGCGAAGGTTTAAGAGTGGCGGGATTTGATTAACAATGGATTACGGTGGGGTTAGGGTGTCAGGGGTGTTTTTATTGGCAGGGTTTGATTATTAATTAATCGTTGGTCGATTAATTAATTCGTTTATCAGGTTAGGGTGTTTATAAAGTTTATGTTTCAAACTTTTTTGGGGGCGACGTTTTTAATACATAGGGATTTGTTATATAACTATACAGGAAGGTTATTTCTTTAGGGAATTAATATATATAAAGTTAAAAGTTAATGTGAAAATGAAAAAGCGCTAAAGTGTAATGTATTTCATTCATTTGCCATTGTCATAAACACATTATACTTAGGCTTAAAGTATTTTTGGGTTTTTTGAGAAAAGGGGTGTTTTTCATGGGGGCGATCACTTTTCCTAGGATAACAAGGTTTTATCCTTAGAAAAAGGGGTTTATTAGGGGAAAATGACTTTTCCTTAGGAAAATGATGTTTTTTCTTAGGAAAAGGGATTTGTTTGGGAATATGAGTGAATTGAAGGGGGTGAATGTTTATGAGGGGGTTTTTAGTACTTAGGACTTGTAAATCATTGGGCTGAGGGTCCAGTCCCTCCAGAAGTCAAAGAAATGATCTGAGCCCCTTTAACTTAAGATTTTGGGTACTTAAGACTTTTTATTCGAAATTAGTTAAGTGAAAGGTGTAATGAGTGAGGGAAGTTAATCAATTTGACTTTGTGGCTTTGATCCATGTCCAATTTTCATCCATACTTAGAGCTTTCATGATGAAGGTGATCAATATGCTTTTATCTAACAATCATCACAATTTTGCAACCTTTCTTCTACTTACCCACCTACTCATCCTACCATTTTTACTTCTCTTTATTAGGGTGCACTTAAGCTAGCAAACCCTTATCAAAACATTTTCTTTTCTTTTACAATAGTAATCTAACTAGGTCTAACCTTATTACATCCAAGGGCTCAGATTAAACAGTTGAGATGCTTTTATTTACTCTACCTAATCTAATTATCTGCCAAGATTAAACAGTTTGGTCAGATTTCATTCTCTATCTATAAGCATAAAATTGAAAACATGAAATATTCAAGTTTAAACATTTTGACTATCATGGATTGTGGCAAAGGTAACAAGTTGCACACAATGATTTATTCTGCATCAAAAGTAACTAGGAGTGGCATTTTGACTTGCACACTTTCATGGCCTTTTCTTTTCTTGGGGTTCATTTTTTCATCTTTTTTTACCCTTTTTTATTCTTTTTGTCCTTTGATTTTTCTTTTAGGACATACCCTCTTTACATTTTTTAATTTTTTTGAATATGGAAAACATTTGCAGAAAGCAAAGGTATGTACATATTACAGGTTTAATCTCAACCATTCAAAAATTATGACTCCTATTGGTATAGGAACCTAACACAATCCCAAGAGGATGGCATTTCCTGGTGAAATGTCAAGAACTAGTAGATCAATGGCCTTTTGAATTACTGTGATCTTACTCTGCAACTTTTTCCTTTTCATTTTTCTGCATTATTTCTATTTATGACAGTGAAACTTTTGAAGCTTAGGGCCTTCTCTTCAGGTTTCAACTCAAAAAATTACCATCCAATCAACACAACTTTTTGAAAAATAGAATATGTACAAGTGATTAGTGAAATCAGTAACTAGGATCTATGTAGTGCTTAAGCATTCGACCATTGACTGGTCCTCCTTCTACTTTTGTGCCATCCAATTCTCTGAGGAAAAAAATATTATTGCCCCTAAAAGCATAAATGATATATGGGCCTTTCCATAGGAAGTCAAACTTCCCATGTTTACCTTTATCATCTCTTCTTGAATCCCATTTCAAAACTTTATCTCCTAGGTAAAAATCTTCTATCTTAGTCCTTTTGTCAAAAGCTTTCTTGATCCTTTCCTGCACAACTTGGGATCTGATATACACTTCTTCCCTGGTCTATTGTAAGTGAATTGTCTGGTTGATTCTCCTTTGAATATCATTTGGCTCAACCTGCACTTCTTGGAGTAATTTCATCACTGGTGTTCCCAAGGAAGATGGGAAAACAACCTCCATTCTTTGTGGTCAGCTTATCTGCCCACAAGGCATTTACTAGCTTCTTGTTCCAAGTTTTCTTGTTATCCTCCAATAATTTTTTGATGATATTCACTGAGCTCTTGTTGGAAGACTCTGCTAGCCCATTTCCTTGGGGATAGTAGGTTGTGGAGTGACCCAGGGTTATATGATATTTGTTACAGAAATCAATCATTCTCTTGGATTTGAAAGCTGTTGCGTTGTCAGTGATGATTTTGGTGGGCAATCTGAATCTGGACATAATGTTAGCCTCAAGCAAGTTTATTATGATAGTATCAGTGGCTTGTCTTGAGGGTATGGCTTCTATCCATTTGGTAAAGTAATCTGTAGCAGTGAGAATCCATTTATGCTGGGCAGAGAAAGGTGGATGGATTTCACCAATGAAGTCAAGAACCCACTGTTGAAATGGTGCTTCAGCAGATATTGGCTTCAAGGGTAATGGTAAAAGTTTTTTCTTTCCTTCAAAAATCTGACATTTATGACATGACTTTACAAATTTCTTTACATCAGAAAATAGAGAGGGCCAATAAAAACTGGCTCTTAGGATCTTGTCAGCTGTGGTTTTCCAGTAAATATGTCCCCCACAGTCACCTGCATGAAACTCATGTCATATTTTGTCAGATTCTTCTTTTAATAAACGGTTGATAAGGATGCCTTCGTGATTTTTCCAAAATAAAGCATTGTCAAATATGCAAAACTTCAAATATTTCATTTTTAAGAACCTACTTTTAGTCCTGGATAATTCAGGAGGAGCTTGTAAATTTTGTAGAATGTATATAATGTCAGCATACCATGGTGAGTCAGTAAAGGCCTAGCTGATCGGTGGAGTCGCCATCTCCTCTTCATTATCTGATTCTGCAATAAAATTTATGTCTAGGGCCTGACAATTCGATTTAGCCATGAGCATGGCTAAAACCTTGGCCTTTGATCAATTTTGTAGGTTTAATTTCTAAGTCATATTCTAATATAGTAGCTATCCATTTCCCCCTCTTCTCATGTGGACCATCCTGTGTTAGGATGTCTTTGACTGCAGCATTGGGAACATAAGTTATTACATGAGAATATAGGATGTAAACTCTGAAATCTTTGATGGCTTTGACTAGAGCAAAATCTTGCTTTTCCATTATATTGTACTTTAAAGGTGCAGCCCTCAGGGCTTTGCTAAAAAAGGCAATGGGTCGTTCAAAACCCTGATCATTCTTCTGCAGTAGGACTGCAGCAATTGTGTGTTCTAAGGCGAAAGAAAATATAATGAAATCCCTATCAAACATTGGACTATTAGAACTGGTGCTTATGTCAAGGAAAGCTTAATATCTTCAAAATACCTCTTGGCCTCAAGTGTCCATTTAATAGTTGAATCTTTCTTCAACATGTTATTTAATAATCTATTTAGTTCTTCTAAGTTAGAAATAAATCTTCTAAGAAGGTTTATTTTACCTAAAAAGGCTTGTAGTTCTCTGATGCTCCTAGAATGTATTTGTAAGATGGCTTCAATTCTTGTAGGATCTATTCGGATACCATATTTAGAGATTATGTGGCCTAACAGTTCTCCCTCTTCCAACCCAAATAAAGATTTTTTAGGATTCAAAGAGATTCCATACTTCCTACACTTGGTGAAGACCTGCCTTAGATGATCTAGGTGTTGTTCATCAGATTTAGAGAATATTGTGATATCATCTAAGTATATTACAAGGAAGTCATGGATTTCCTTAGAAAAAGCTATATCCATAGCTCTTTGAAAGGTGACCCCTGCATTCTTTAACCCAAAAGGCATCTTCACATACATGAAAGTGCCCCAAGGAGTGGTGAATGCAGTTTTTTCTTGATCGTCTGGGTGGAGTAAAATCTGGTTATAACCAGAAAACCCATCTAACAATGAGATTCTGATCAAACCTACTACCCTCTGTAATATATGATCCATTTTGGGAAGAGGGTAGTTATCCTTGAGTGAAACTTTATTGAAATTCCTAAGGTCAACACATAGTCTAATTTCACTAGTTTTCTTTCTTGTGGGTACCAAATTAGAAACCCAACCAAAGAATCTAATTGGTGCTATGATCTTGGCTTCGTACATTCTTTTGATTTCCTTTTCAATAGAAGGCAATAGAATAGGATTAATCCTTCTAAGCTTCTATCTAAAAGGTTTCTGGTTTTCTTTTAGGGGGATAGTGTGTTGTATTATGCTGGTGTCATAGGACTTGAGGTCCTCATAACTCCAAGCAAAAACATCTTGGAATTCTTTTAGCAGTTCTATGTATTTCACTTTTTCGTTAGGAAGTAGAGACTTTGTAAGTTTTATCAATTTAGGATCTTCCTCAGAGCCTATGTTACACTCATCTATGTCCGATTTTAAGGGTTCCATTTTCGGCTTTCTAGGGACATCATTTGAATCAAACAAATCCTCCAAAGGAGTCAATCCTTTGGGTAAAAAATTGTCTTTGAGATTGATGATTTTAGATCTTCGTCAATTATCTCATTAATTTCAATTTTCTTTAGGTTTTGAATATCTGATTTTGTAAACTTTGTGGGATGGAATCTATCTATCTCTTCCTCTTCTAATTTGTTAATTTCTATTTTATTTGTAAAATCAAGATCTAATGTTATGTCAGTATCTATGTTGCTATTTACAAATTATTCATCTAAAGTTAGAAAATTGTTTATTTGTTGGTCATTAGTGAATACTTGCCAGTTTTTCAAGTTGTTAGGGATAGCAGGTCTGTGCCTAACCTCGACAGTGTACTGATGGTTAGGTTGAAATGGTAACTTACAAGTGCTGGAAAACATAGCTAAACTATGAGCTTGCATATTGTGTTTTCTTGGGATGACTGCAAGCTTAGTTTCTAAAAAAGTATTTAATATTTCTACAATTGTTCCTCTATAAAAACCTAACCTAGGATCTCTAGTCATATATACAACGTTGATTTTTTTTATAACCAACTCAGAATCTCCCATAATAGAGACTCTTATGGCTCCTAACCTTTTAACCAATTTGAGGCCTAAAAGAAGTGCTTCGTACTCGGCCATGTTGTTAGTGCATTTGAAGTTTAACTTGTAGGCATGACCCTCTAAGTGATCATTCTCTAAATTGTAAATCCACACTCCTGCTCTTGCACCTAGTTTGTTCACTAACCCATCGAATTCAAGATGCCATAGTATTTCATGTTCATAATTCTTACTGTCCGGGGGAACAAAATCTTCTTTGCCTAAGGTATCTTGATCATCTTTTTTATCTGAAAGCCCTTGAATTTGGACAATTTGATTTTCTGCTACAACTGCAATTTATTTTGGTTCTGAAGTAATGATGTTTGAAGTATCTTCTTGGTTTGGTTCAGCATTGTACAGAATGAAAGAATCGATGTCAGAATGCACGGAATATATAGGAAAGTTTTGAGGCCTCTCCTGGCTACTCACTACATACTTCATCAGGGTCTCGCTGTATAGTTTTTTAGGATGTCCAAAGATTGAAATTGTGGCATATCACATGTCAAATTGTAAAGATCCTTGGAGTTTGGCCCCCCATGATCTAGACAACAACATGCCATATTTAGGTGGTATATCATAAACAACTATGTCCATAAGAATGGTCTTAGCAGGGTATTGTACTAAGGAAACACATAGGTCTTTAATTAGTCCTAGGCACTTAACTTGACTTGAATCAAATGAAAACAGGTCCATGTAAGGCCTAGTTATATCCAAGTTCAATTTCTCCATAACACGTTTAGGAATTAGATTGTGTGAAGCCCCAGAGTCTAGCATAGCATTGTGTAGGATTTTATCATGAATGTTAAGGCTAATGTAAAAGGGTGGTATCCCTCCTTCTACTGGTTTTCCATTAACATCAGGACCGAAAATAAGCTCAGGTTAATCGTCAAATAGGTTAACAGAGTCTTCATTATCAACGAAGTTTAAGGATTTGCTTATTTGAGATTTGTAAGTTTCATGTTTAATTAGCTCTGTTAAGGGAATCGAGATTTTCAATTTGGCTACCTCTGCCCCCAAATTGAAAGGCAAAGGGGATTTCTCTGTTTGAATGTTTGGAATTTTAACAGCAGGGTTTGGAGTAGTTTGTTCTTCTTTTTCAGTGTTTAGAGTCTTTTTTAGTGGATTTTCTAATATCACTTCTGGAGACTGTTCCATTGTTTCCTTGGATGGAACTGAAGTGGCGGGTTTCTCTTTAGAAGGTTGGTCATTGGTTACATCTACAATGGTGGGACTAGGAGGGTTCTAATTTGGTCTAGAGAGGATTTGGAGAGTTTTTGTAACTAGAACTACTTTAATTTTCTTAGGCTGATTTGGTACTACTTTCTTGTTTTGGTCTGGAGCATCAGTGTTCTTTTCCCTCCTCAAATTGTATTGTTTATGCACTTCGAAGATAGAAAAACCATACCCTTGCTTGTAGTCAAATGATTCTCCAGATTGGGTCTGGAACTGCTGAAGCATGTGTAATTCCTGTTCATCTTGAATCAAAAAGACAGTTTCCTCATCATCTAATCCCATTAAGTTAATTTGTGTGTCTTGCTCAGGGTCTTCTAAATGGGAAGTTTCAGCATAGTTTTCTTGGAAAGGAAGTCTAATATTTTGATCAGGTCCATTTTTTCCAGTATTCTGGTTTTGCTCTTTCTAAAGTTTGGATTTCCCACTAGAGGTGCCTGTTGGTTGTCCCGGTGAGGCTTTCTTTCGATGTTTTCCATCCTATCCATCAGTTTTTCCATTCCTTTGGCTAGGGCATCCATTTTAATGTCAAAGGTTGAGGTTTCATCTTTCAAGGGTGCTCTTCGTTCATTCCTAACCCTAGCTCTTTTTGCTAGCAGATTAGCTTATACACTAACTGCTACACTCTGCATATCTTCTAGAGTTGGTGGATTTCTTTCTCTAAGTTGAAATGCCATATCAGTGTCAAACCCGTTTGGAAACTTTATCAGAGCTAAGCCAGGTGGGGGTGTAAGGTCGATTGGTATTGCATTGTATAGACTGTTAAATCTAGTACAATAGTCCTGAACTGTTTCATTTGGTCCCCTCCTAATGTTTTCATACTCTGAAAGAATTTGAAGAGTGTTCTTTTTCTTTTCCCATCTATTTAAAAATTGTTAGTAAAAAACTTCTAAACTATCTATACTATTGTTAAGCAGATATCTAAACCATGTTCCATCGCCAGCTAGAGTTTGGGCAAAAATTCTCATTTGGACATCTCCAATATCAATTTCATGGAATTCGAAATGATCTGTCATCTTTCTTGTATGTTGTTGTGCTGTGTAGGATCTCGTGCCATCAAATAGGACAATTTTACTCTGGTAGTCTTGTGGCATGGCACCTCATGGAGCAGGTAACATAAGAGAGGCATATCTATTTGCCATGGCTCTAAGTTGGGCAGGACTAAGCACTGGAGTTTGGGTTCCCGAGGGTGGTACAAAGGTTGATGGGGACTGGGGGTACTAGGAGTTTGATGGGTAGTGATAGGTTGATGGGGAAGTAAAGGTATGAATGGAGGTGTGGAATGAACTTCAGAGATGTGAGGGAATAATGGTGAACTAAAAGAAGTTGAAGTTGTTTCAGAAAGTTTAGAGATCTTAACAGTAGTGAGGGATGACTAAGGGGAATTTAGAAGATACTGATCAATTGACAAGTTTTCCCTTTGGACTTCAAGTTCAGCTGTAAATTCTGGATCTAGAACTATGTCATCAAGTGCACTCTCAGACCTGGTTCTAAATAGGGAAAGGTCAAAATACTCGTCAAAGGGGAGGTCTTCTAAAAACAACCACTCATCCGGGCAGGAATCTGCTTTAATTGAAGGTGTAGGATTGACTGAACTTTCTTGTCTTTTGGATATTCTTGAAATTATATTAGGATTGTCAAATACTTGGGGAGGGTTTGGATTAGGATTGGCCCTAGTATAATGAGTTCTCCTTGAAGCCAGATTTCAAGATTTTTCTAAGTATTTCTTTTTGTGAAATTTTATAAATAACTTCTAATAAGCCCTTCAAGAGGCTTGAAATAAAAATTTGAAATTTCTCAAAGGTTTATTACGACTGAGGGTTTAAATCCCCAGTATGGTCGCCACTATGTTATCACTCATAAGTCTTCCCTAGAAGTTATAAAAAGAAGGAATAATTTGAGGTAACCACAAACCTAATCTTTTAGACTTCGGGTTCTAGCCAACCTAAGTCCAGAGAGGGCTCTCTCTTTATAATTTAACTTTGTTTTGGTGGGATTTTAGGCTAGTTCTTAATTCTCATAAGGTTTTGATTTTGGTTGGGTGGTGGAATTCTAGGAATAGATGGACAAAGCAAGGCTTTCAAGCCATTGGGCTATGGAGTCAATCAAAGGATGGCTTAACTGGATCAGATCAATCACTAAAGGAAGAGTTCACAGGGCAGGTTAGCAAAGCAAAAGGCAAATCTTCAGGTTCCAATGGATGAGGTAGTCCTAACCAGGGTGAAAGGGCAATGAAGAATCCTTAGACCGAGATCAAGATGAAGAGTAGGAAGTGATCATGAGCAAAGAGCAACTAAGAATCCTTTACTATAGACCTAGGGGGGAAACTATGGAAGTAAGGGAGCAATTAAGAATTCCCAGATTAAGATAGTTTAGCAAAAAACATTAAGAATGTAAACAATCAAGACAGAGAGCATTCAAGCCAGTTCTGAAATATCATTCCTAGTTTAACATTCAGATTTCATAGAAACACATATGATTATTAATAAGCATAAAGGGAAACAATAATACACATGAGAGAGAGAATACTTATTTGATTTCCGCTTTACACAAGAATACTGTGAAATGTCTTTACTTTATTCCTTGATCTAGCAAGCCAATCCAGTCTTGATAGAATAACACTTTAACTTGAGAGGAAAATGTCTATAGAAATGTCTTTGAATCCACCCCTCAATACTTCGAAAGGTGAAGTATTTATACAATAAATATTTACAAAATATCTTAAAACAATATGAGAATGAATCTAGGAAATCAAAATATCTTCAAGCATGAAGATAGAGACAGATGGAAAACTGCATCATGTTGTCCCTTTTATTGTGGTTGTGTTGGTTGTTGCAGTTGAACTTGAGCCCTTTTAAGCTCGTTGATATGTGTACGCTAGAATCATCTTTATCTTTAACCTTTGACGGATACTCTTTGCCTGTTACTCTTTGACCCTATTTACCTATTTCATCTGGCTGCCATTTAGATTTACTGTGGTAACTTATAGTAAATCTGTCATTTTTTTCCACCATTCATCTTCAGGTAACTTTATCTTGAGCATCCTTCTATATATCTCGTCTGTCTCAGTGTATTGGGCAAATTTTGGCTTGGTGATAAATATATGTTTCACCTCATGTTGTAGGAAGAATAGATTTTCTAAAGTATCATATAATACTTTCCCTGTTGGCAATGCTTTAACTCCTGAAGTGCTTGCCTATTCCTTGGATAATTTCTCGTCAACATAGTCCAATTGGGTCATCAGTTTGTCATCGATTACCATGGGATTGGGAAGGCATTTATTCCTCAAAATTTGAAGTTTTGCCATGAATCTGTCAATACCAACCTGCATGTTATGGCATTTTTTCTCTAGATTGAGCATAAGGTTTCTTTTAGTCATAACCTTTTTGAATTGGATGACAGTTTCAGTTCTATCCTCCACGCCAAGCTCACTTAGTTCCTCCCTATTCTTGCTGTTCAAGAATTTGATGAGTTGATTAGCCTCTTTAGGCTAGTCTCTTAGGTCTTCCTTGATCTTTTGTATTGCTTCGATGGCCACTTTCACCAGTTCTGTTTGCTCGAATATTACTTGAATTGATGGCTAAACATCATTGACAAAGTCAATGATACTGGCCCAGATCATCTCTTTAATTTGTCCTAGTGGCTTTTGCAATGTTAAATTTTTTTCAAGGAACTTTATCCTCTCACCCATCCTTAGGGTTTTCTGTGTTTCTTCTTTTTGTTGTATTTGGGAAAGCTTATAACCAGTTTCTAAGCTTGTCACTTTCTCCTTAAGCTTTTTTAGCTCTGTAGCCTGGACGGACATTTCCTCCATGGCTTTAAGTAACTCCGCTGTCTTTTCTGTTGATGTACTTGCAGTTGTAGACTCGGTTGCGATTGTCAGTGATATATTAGGTGGAGCTGTTGGTGCTAAAAAGGTTGCCAATGTCGAGGGAACTACAGTAGAGACTGTGGGAATAACAGTCTGTGGAGTGGTGTCCAACTCACCCTGTTTAGACTGAATCAATGTGTCCAACTCTTTCTCAGTTTATTTCAACTGATCATTTAGCTTAAGGACCAAGTCCATAAGCTCTTCTTGTTCCTTCTGAGTTTCTAAGACTTCTGTTGTTTGTTGATGATGAAGATGTGGAATTTCGAGCTTCTTTTTCAAAGCATCTATGTCATCATTCTTCTTTTTAATTAACCTTTCTGCAACTTTCACATCTTTGGGATCATGTCCCAACTCTATGACTAAGGCCTCCAAGGACTTGATTCTGGTATCCTTGGCCTATGAGGAGGCCTTTTCTAGTTGAAACAGTGCTGATATATTATTCAGCGAATTTTGTAACTGGTGGGCTGCAATGGCTTTTCTTGTCAACGTGGAATATACCATCTCTCCTGTCTTTTTATGCAATTCAATCTTGTCAATAGGATGTATGTCCTTTTCCAGCACTTCAAAATCTGTCTTCTGGTAGTCAGCTGCTGATCTGGGCTGCTGAGTGGTGGGCTTCAGGAAAGTCATTTGCATTTTTCCTTCTTTCACATCAAAGGCTGACATAAGCCTTGTTTGGTTGGTGGGAGCCATTTTGAGGTACTGTGCATAGCTTTGGGCTTTTAACCTTTCATTCCTGGCCTTTATTTCCTTGTACTTTTCTCTAATATCCTGGTCTTGGTCAGTTGGAATAATTAATGAGGACACTTCCACACTTTGTTGTTTTTCCAACATCTGATGATCTGGAAATGGGGCACTTAGGCTGCTTGTCTAACTTACAAGAACCTCTCCCACTTCCAAAGCTTTAAATATTCCCAAGTCTTATTGATTAACCAATGCAAAACTAATAAGTGCTTGATATTAAGGTGTATGTTGGTATTTGTTTTAAACTATTCAGGTGTTGTAAATTAATGTTCTGAAAGTGATATATAAATGCATACAACAGTAAATAATGCAACAGTAAAACAAGCACATAAGACAATGATTTAATATGGAGTTCACCCACAACTCTTGGGCTACATCTTTGTGAGCTCTAATCAACTCAACTAGGCCCTCTGGGATTATGGTATTAGTCCTTTTTATAAGCTCTTGGCTCAACTCCTACTGTTTTACATAGAAACAGTGGGTTCTGACACCATTTGATCCCCCGGCTCTTGTCTCTGGCTCTTGGCTCTTGGTTCTAGCTCTTGGCTCTAACTCAGGATCTTCGACTCTGGCTCTGGCTCTGGCTCTTGCTCTTCAGCTCTGGCTCCTTTCTGCCCTCTATCAATTTACAGCCCTCTTGGCTATTCACTTGACTTCCAAGTGACTCCCTTGGCTTCCTTTTTGCTTCCGTGTTGCCACCTTTGCCTTAGATTCTTGCTTTGGCTTCACTTTCAGCAACAAAACCCAACAACAACCTCAACAACCAACAACCACCCTGTCTCTGTCGTTCTGTGGCTTTTAAGCCAAAGCGGCATTGTTGGTTCATTTTCCCTCTTCGGCTCTCTATCTTCCTATTTTGGCCCGTTCAAATCCCCTCTCTGAGTGTTAGCAATCATTGCTAAACGCCCTCAGGGATGGATGCCACCTATTCCACAACGGAAGGAACCACCTGCGCTTGAAATCCCCAAGTTTTGGCATTCTCGACTTACACAGGAAAATACACCAAACACAGGAAAAATCCGCAAAAAACAATGTTCATCGGACTTCAATTGCTATGAATTCCACCCTAAACTCCTATCGGGTCCGCCCATAATCGCTATCGCAAGTCGCTTCGGCCTTGTTCGAAGGTTTCCCTTCGTATTTTAAAAATACGTAAAAACATGGAAAAATCACAAAAAAATGGCTTTATCGAATTTGAAATATTATGTATTTTCACTCATAAACCCTTTCGGGTCCAGCCATATCGCATCGCATATGGTATCAGCCCTGCTCCTTTGAATAACTCTGATGCGACTTGTCGCAATCGCAAATCGCACATACCCCCGAGCCGTTTAGTGTGCGCTCCACTGTGATCGTCGATTGTGATTTTGCGATCGCAATTGTCATATATTATGCTCTGATATCCTCTGATAGCCACCATCGATTGCAATTTCCAATCAGAACTGGACCGTTGATCGGCCAGATCCAACGGCTTCTATTCACTGTCCCTTTGACCTCCGATGGGCTCGATTTTCGTTGTTTTCTCATGTTTTTAAGGCCCGATAGTGTTATCCGCCTTTTCCAAAACTTCTCCTTTTGCGATGGTTTTGACCTTTTAAGAGAGTTTGAAGACTGAGGGTTTTTAGGACCCATTTTCAAGGGATTTTGCCGCTTTTTCCAAAGGATATAGGCAGCTTCATTTTATGATAACTTTTGTATCCTAAGTCAGTTTTTGCCCATTCAAGTTGCAGTAGATTCAGAATGAGACGATCTTTGCAATAGGGCTAGTTCCAGGAACTTCCTTGGACTTTCATTTTCCTCAGTGAGGAACACTTAGACTTAGGAATCTATCCAAAACCCATTTTGAATCATCTGAGCATGTGATGTGGAAGGTTCTTATGTTCCTCCAGAGGGAGTAGCATGCCTACTCCCTTCTCTTTCTGTGCTTGTGGTTCGAACTGTTTCTTCTGTGAATTCTTGCTTGCAGAAAGGATTTAACCTTTGCCTTTTGACATATGTTTGTGAAATGGCTCTACCTGAAGGAGTGGTTGCTATGAAACCAGCTCAAGAAAAGTTAGAAAAGATAGATCAACGCCTTAGAATTCAGCCTCTTCGAGGGGGCAACCTCCTTTACATTACACAAATGAACAATTCTTTGATGATTCAAATGAAAATACCTCCTCTCTATATATAGAGTCTAAGGGGTCATAACATAATGAGAGCCTACATAACAATAATAATGTAAGGGCACAATAATAACAATAGTGGGCTTCTATGGGGCACAATAGTAACAATATGGGCACTACATGGGTACATCAATATAATAAGTGGGTTGTACTAATAACAATAAGGGGTTACACTAGTAGTATAGGGGCCTAACATCATAACAATAATAATGTGAGGGCACAATAATAACAATACTGGGCTTCTATGGGGCACAATAGTAACAATATGGGCACTACATGGGTACATCAATATAATAAGTGGGTTGTACTAATAACAATAAGGGGTTACACTAGTTTTCATGCGGAAAGATTTATTTTTGTTGACAAAACTAACCTCCCTAGGAGTCTAAGACTCTCTAGTGACAAACAAGACAAATAAGAGCAATCCTTCTCTAAACACACATTATTCTATGAGAAACCAAGTGTTTTTCGATCCTACCTCAAGTCCAATGCTTGTTGCAGCAGTCCAGCCTCGTCGATCCAGATGAGCTCCTCCTTCACTTTGAAACCTGCCTACACTAACAATCAAACGATTACATAACACCTGAATTTTCCATAAAATAAAGCATATTCAACATATAGACCAAGGAGTATATGAAACAATTCATTAACAACAAATCATTGAGAAGAATGGACTTATTTGTATTAAGCAAACAAAAAAGAAACCATTACAACCTGAGCCTTGGTGTTGTGCAAGTTCCTCCCAGGGTCCAGCAAGAGTTTTCCTCTACTTTGACAAGCTCACCCACTTCCAAATGAAACAAGAAAGGATGGTAATCTCTCCTCACAAGCTTACAATGGAATTCCTAATTCCAGCAGCATCTACCCTTTGGAATGTTCAGCTTTCAACCTCCCCTCCTCTGGCCCAAGGCCTGTATTTATAGTGTTCTAGAGTAAGTTATTTAGTTCCAACATCAGTGGGATACTCCCTCTTTTGGATGGGGTAGCTCCTCTCTTGATGGGATAAGTTCCTCTATCATAGGGATGCATGAACCATCTGGAGGCGCTCAATACACGTCAAACACTCTTCTAGAAAGCCCTAGAAGTGACCACAAGTAACTTTTTTAAGATGAAACTCGTGCCTTTTGACCTTTACAGGAGTACGCACCCATCCCTTGACTTACAGAGCGTACAAGTATGCAAGTACAATGAGCTTGGGATGCGTACACGCAGGCAAGGTAGAGAGAACCTGCATACCTAGAGATAAACATGTTTTTTAATGACTTTCTCTCTTTTTTGAAGTTTGACATGGAGAGCAGAGGTATAAGGCTTGACAAGGAGGATAATATGACTATTGATGGAGCCATATTAACTGCAGATAGTCATGGTGACAAATTTCAGTGTAACAAATAAGTTCCCTCAATGTTTTCTTTTTGGGTGTATCTCATTTTCTGTCCAGACTTAGCTCAACCTATGGCATATTCCCAAATAAAGAAGGACAAATGACAGATAACCAAGCATCGTGCTTGTCACATTTTCTCTTTATTCCACTACAAAGCCCTTCTAAGCCATGCACTCTTTCACACAAGGTCTTATGTATGTACAATGACCAAGACAGAAAACATGACAAGAAATGACTAGACATACAGACACAAAATTGACCCACGCGTTAAAGAAAATTAAAAGAAGGAAAACTATATAGGAAACACAGTTTAGAGATGCTACTAAAAATATAGCTTCAAATCTTAGCCATTTACAGGAAGAGGATTAGTCTTCCTGTCGAACGATTTCAGCTTGAAAGTGTTACAACTGAGATTCTGTTTAATGGCTTAGGGGCCAATCCATAGAGAATGGAACTTCGTGCGTTTTCCTCTCTCTTCACGGGCTTCATCCCACTTCAATACTATGTCACCCACATCAAAACTCTTAGTCCCTACAATCTTTTTTTTGAATCAATGCATAAGACGGTTTTGATGGATGGAAAATGTTTCTTTGGATTTGAGCCTTTCGTCCTCAAGTTCGAGAAATGTACATATCATGATTTGAACCATAAATTAAGGTCTACCTTGGGACTCTTGGGAGAGTTGCAAGGCTAGGCAATAAGGTTTGGAGGCAATATAGTTTCTTTATCATATACTAGGAAGCATGGTAATGTTTTGAGGGAAGGATTAGAGCTACATGGTCAGTCCATAATCCATTTATCAAAGCATTATATCAGTTTGTTTGCTTAGAGAAAATGCTTTCCTTGATTATGTGAAGATATTTCTTTTGTTGATTCAGCTAAACCATTTCCCTCTAGTTAATAGTTAGATGCATGCTTTAACACAATACCATTTTCTAATGTCAATTCATAAAGTTTTAATGAAGAAAATAAGTCACATTATCAAAGACAAGAGATGTTGAAATGTCAAACCTGGTTGTAATGTTCTGCTTTAAGAATTAGATGACTTCCTCCTCGTTAACTTCTCCTAAAGGAACTTCTTGTATCTAGTGATTAAAATAATATGTCATTGTTAAAATGTATCCATGTTTCTTTGATTAGTGTGGGAAGATTTCTCCAATAACATCTGGTCCCCACTATTGAAATGATTCCTCAATTTCTACTAGTAGTAGTGAGGTGGTTGACTTCTGATCTCAGCTGACACATATCGGAAAAATTGGGCAGTTGTGAGCATAAGTTTGAGAATATTTGAATAAGGTTGGCCAATAATAACTAGCCCTCATTACTTTATATGTCATTGTATCACCGACATAGTGACCACCTGTCGGTCCATTGCGTTGATCTCTCAATACCTTCTTTGTATCTTGAGGCTCAAGGCATCTTAGCAAGACACCATTGTGGCGCCTTCTAAAATAACTCCATGAATGACCTGAAAGGATCGAGTTTTAGGCTTAATTTCCCTCTTTTGTGTATTCGATAAATTCATGGGAAAGGTGCCATTCTCTAAGAATTATCATATGTCATAATACCATTTCTCTATTGAGCTTACCTGGGGAACTTTTTCAACACTATAAATTTCTATTTCCTACTCCCATCCTAAAATATGCTTGTCTAGAGCATCTCTCACTTCTGCTTCTAATTGATGGAGGCCATGACCCTTATTGGTATGAACTAGTTTAAACTCCATATCATATGCTTGCAAACAGGTCATCCAATTTTCCCTCTTCTCACCTAGCTCCTATTGCAAAAAAGGTGTTTTGACTTTTGGATGATGCACATATATGATGGTGTGATCTCTAAGGAGGTAGGGCCTAAAATGTTTCACTGCCTTATATAAAAACATAAGCTTATTTATTCATGGCAAGGTAATTTATCTCTAGCCCCTATAAATCAGCACTCATGAAAGAAATAGGTCGTTCATTTGCTATAGTATCTTTCTACATCAATACAACCACAATAGATGGATATGAGGTGAAAGTATAAAGTAGGAAATCCTTGCCATAATTAGGACTAAATAATGTAGGCATATAGGCAATTGCTTGTATAATTTGAGCAAAAGAAACTTTCTCTTTTTTGCCCCATTTATAAGTTGAATCTTTCTTAATCATCTCTTGTAATGGTTTAACTATCTTAGCATAGTTAGAAATAAACTTATTCAAGAAATTAATCTTCCTTAAGAAAGACTGCAGAGCCTTCTTACTTATTGGGAAAATGATATGAGTTATAGCTTCGACACTTTCAGGATTTGCTTTGATTCTACTCTTTGGAATGATGTGTCTTAAGATGGTTCCTTTTGTCACACCCAATATGATTTTCTTGGGATCGAAAGAGATCCCATATTTGTGACACTGCTCAAATATTTGTTTCAGATGATGCACATGATCAGATCTTATTTTAGAGAATAGAGTTACATCATCCAGATAAACAACTATGCTTTGGCCAACTAGGCCATGAAAAGAAATGTTCATTACTATTTGGAATGTAGCATCAACATTGATAAGCTTGAATGGCATGTGTTTGAAGGTGAATGTTCCCCACTAAGTCTTGAAGGTGATTTGTGATTGTAGCCAAAAAAACCATCTAACAATGAGAACATCTCCAACCCAAATATTATTTAGAGGATTTGTTCCATGGATGGCACTGGGTAATTATCTTTGTCTGATGCTCGGTTGAGATTGTGAATTTCAAAACATAACCTTATCTCACCAGACCTATTTCTAACAAGAACCAAAATTGAAACCTAAGTAGAGTGTCTAACATTGAAAACGATTCGAGCATCCAAAAACTTCCTCAAATCCTTTTGGAATGGGGTTTCTAATATTGGATATGTTAAGAAATGGAAATAAGAAATTCTAGTTTAATTTGTCCTTGAATTAAACTATGGATTAAATTTGAATTCTATTCTCATAACAACTTAAAATAGTTAAATTAATTTTATTAAACTTACTTAACTTAGGAAATTCGAGTTAAGTCTTTTGGAAGTCATGTATATGTTCTCCCTACTTTGTAGGATTCCAGTGTGAATTAATTGTGAGTTGTAAAACAGAATACTCAGTTTCATGTGTCATTTCAGTTAAATTATTTCTCAAACTAATTGAGAGAACTAATAATGAGTTAACAATCAGTGGTGACACTAATGAACTCCACCAGTGCTACTCTAGTTAACTAAATATTTACTCATAAGAAACTTATGCATGTTGATTATGAGAAACACCCAGTTGAGACTATAGTGCAGGGAAGGTGTACTATTTGTTTTAGATTTTTTTGAGTTTTAATGATAGTGCTTGAAATCAGGAACTGATCCTTGAGGGATTTCCCTATTTTTAGAGGCTTTATTTCCCTTTAAATACAGTCTATCCTTCATATGAATTACACATTGGAATAGAGACTTGGAGAGCTTATAACGAGGCTAAGCTTTGGCCGTGAGCTTTCTTATGAATTGGAGATCGAATTTTCTAAGTGGTGGAATTGTTCTAGAGAGAACAAACATTGTAATTTCATCTTCATTTTATAGATTATTACAAAACAGATAGTGGGGTTTTGAGTTGTGGCTTTCGCCATATATTTATTGTGTTATGTGACTTTGATTCTCTTCCTCTATTGATTATTGTTTTCCCGATATTTATGGGTTTCCGTTGTAAATAATAGAAGTAGATTCTTGTCTCTTGCTTTAGCAAATTTCATTAGCTTGTGAATCTATAGGATTTTCTACATGGTATCAGAGTAAGATTGTTTTTTGGGTTGAGATTTTGCAGAGCAGATATAATAACTTTTGTGCAAAAATTGTAGAAACAAATTCCTAATCTAGATTCCTTAGGAAAATATACCCAAATTCAAAAAAAAAATTGACTAAATCAGAGTTCAAATGAGGGAGATATAAATGATTGAAAATCAGCTCTCTAGAGGAGATTTCGAAGTTTTAAGCTTCTGGGTTATAGGTGAAAGTTGAATTTGCATACATACTTCAGGATCAACAGATGGTGTTCAATGGGTTGTGGCTTGAGTATGCCTTGGAAGGAATCTCAAATTTTATATCCTAGAGGGACATAATGGAGGTTGTGCTAGAAGATAATGGCTTGAAGGAATTCATTGATCAAGAAGTCCCCAAGTTAGCAGCTACGAATGCACAGAACTTGGCCGAGTGGAAGAAGTGGGTGGCGAAGGCAAGGCGGATAATCCTTGAGGGATTTTGAGATCATATTTTTTCGAGTCTCCATGGAAAGGAAACCCCGCATGATATGTGAAAAAATTTGATGGATTTGTATCATAATACCAGTTATCAAAGGAAGTTGGCACTGAAGGATAAACTTCGTAAAATCAAGATGGAGAAAGGCAAGATGATTCCAAAGTACTTGACCAAGTTCACTCAATGTGAAGATGAACTTGGAAGTGTTGGAATCATATTTTCCAAGGAGGATATGGTGAGCCTTGCACTTCTTGGACTCCCAAAGGGTTGGCATAATTATCAGGACTCTGTCAATGGTTGGGAGAAGCTACGAGATTGGGAATGACTATCGTCGGATTTGATGTAGGATGAGATCAGGAGGAACACCAAGGATGGCTCTTCATCAAAGACTGATGATGAAGAGAATTGTTCCTTAGCGATTAAGGTCAGGAAGGGGAAAGGTAAAATTTCTCATTCCAAATCAGATTCTTATCATAGAGGTAAGAAGAAGGAAATGAGGAAAGTTAAATGCTTCATTGTCACAACATGGGTCACTTTGATACAAATTGTCCATTAAAGAAGTCCAAGGAGAAGTCCTTAGGAGGAGAGGCGGCAGAGGGTTTGGCCTCCCAATTCAAATTGGAATTTTCCCTCATTGCGTGCATTGTTTCTTCAATGATGGCAAGTGTTTGGTACTTAGACAATGGAGTTTCTTTCAACATGATTGGAAACAAAGAGTTATTCAGTGAACTCAGGGAGAAAAATCTAAAGACGCATGTCAAGATGGGTGATGATGGAAAGTATAGTGTTACTCGTGTAGGCACTATTAATTTTCAGAGGAAGCATGCACTCCACTCACGTTGAAGAATGTTATGCATGTACCCGGAATGACGAAGAACTTGGTATCCATTGCCATGCTGGAGGATAGAGGCTATGATGTGATCTTTTCAAAAAGGAAGGCATTCCTTTTGTTATAGACATTTTTGGGCACTACAACCCCAATCATACATGTCCATAAACCAAGGGCTTCTAAGTCCCTAAAAGTGTTGCTTCACACCCTAAAGGAACAAGGTCAGCTGATTACATCATCTCCCAGAAGTTCTCCATAGAAATTGCTTAGAACTGGTCAAAACTGGACCATACAGAATGCCCAGTGCAGAGGTGTGATGCATCTCACCTACTCAGAGTAAAAAGTGTGATGCATACTGGAAATCCCTTCTGTTAGGGTGCGATGGGTGAGAGTAGACAAATGGCAGAGACAGTTTGCAAGGTGGATGATCATGGAATCTTCTAGAAACTTCTCCTGTGACACTTGCCTCTCTGAGTTCAGCCAGGGATGAGTAAGAGATCATCAATCTCCAAGTGGAATCAAGAACTATTAGAGAGAAGACACTAATCACAGTCCCAAAAGCTGACTCATGGCCCTGCAATCATCTATATATGGATCCCTCATGACAGAGATCTAGAGGCTGGAATCTTGTATCTTGTAAGGAAGTATTGTTGGTTTATTGGTGTAATATCATAGTGATGGGTGATTTAAGCTTTTCATGAGGTGAAGAAGGGCTTTCATGCTAGGAGGATGACATTGGGTTAGAACAATTGGTTGTAATCCTCTTTGCTATTCTTGATATTAATAAAGCTATTCAAGTTTTCCTCCACATTCTTGTATGTTAGATAATATATGCATTTGTGTGGTCAATATATATCTAGTCCTATATTGTTTATGATTGCAGATCTTTGTTCTTCAATATTATTATGCTACTTTGATTCCACAGGTGCTCTCTGAAGCTGGGTAAATGAAGAAGGAGCGAAAAAGATCTGTCAAAAGGGATAGGAACCAAGCAAGGAACCAAGAGCAAGATTGAGGTTGGTGTCCTTTGTTCCCCTCTTATCTACTTGTCATAAAGGAAAGAGAAAGTAGTTTTTGTTTGTTTGTTTCTAAGATAGCTACCCATCTTAGTGGGACTAGCAGCTCCGAGTGGAAACTAGATTTCCCGATAACACCTTTGACACATAGCCATGCGTCAAGTAAGGAAGATAGATATTCAATTTTAGAATATCTATAAGATAGAGGTAAAGGATTGTGCTGCTTTGAGTTCAAAAGCAGAAAATATGTTGAGTCGAGACATCCGTGAGTTGTGGCATAGGTGATTGAGCCACTTGCATCATGGGGCTTTGAAGATATTGCAGAAAATCTCTACCAGAATTCCCAAATGTATGCTTGAGAAAGTTGATAAAGGGTTGTACTTTGGGAAAATACACCAAGTCTTCCTTTGGAGATAGAGACAACCGAGGATAGTCTTTTCTGGAGAGAGTGCATTCAGATGTGTGTGGACCATTCTCAACAACATCCATGACCAAACACAGGTATTATGTTATATTTGTTGATTACTATTATCGTAAATGTTGGGTATTTTTTATCTAGAAAAAGGATCAAACTTTCACAAAGTTTTGTGATTTCAAATAATTGGTAGAGAAAGAGTCTGGAAATAAGGTTAAAGCTCTATGGAGTGATAACAGTGGTGACTACGTCTCCAATGAGTTTAACAAATTTTCTGTAGTGGAAGGGATTAAATGAGATTTGATGACACCCCATAACCATCAACAGAATGGGGTTGCTGAGAGGAAGAAAGGGAGCATAGTAGGGGAAGCAAGGGCGATGTTGCTCGATCAAGGCCTACCACTACACTTGTGGGTTGAGGCATGAAACACAACGGTTTATGTTCAAAATCATAGCCCACATCAGATACTTGAGATGAAGACACCAGAGGACAATTATTCCGATAAGAGGCTAGATGTTGATCACTTTAGGATTTTTGGGTCATTGGTTTATTGCCATGTGACCAAAGATGCATGGAAGAAGCTTGAGCCAACAACAAAGTTGGGGATATTTATGGGGTACACTGATACACCCCACAACTATTGGGTGTACATGCTGACTAGTCAGATGACAATGGTTTGCATGGATATCAGGTTCAATGAGGAGAAGGCCATGAGAGTATCCCTTGAAAGGGAGCTTGAGCTACATGTGGATGAGGAGCTTTTAGCTCCTAAGTTTGAGGGGCCTCACATTTATGTGGAGAAGCAACATGCAAAGGTTCAAAGAGTGGAGAAATCAACTCAGGGAGAGTCTTCTAGAGAGGCAAGAAAGTGAACTAAAGAGGCTATGAGATTGTTGTATGATGCATGGGAGAATGTGGGAGCATCCTCTTCTCATCACAGATAGAGGAGGTCACCAAAGAGGTACACTGGATACATGGAACTTATGGGTGCATGTGTTGTGATAGAGGCATCTTCCTTTTAGGAAGCAGTGTAGTAGCCGGTTTGGGTTGATGCAATGGTGGAGGAGTATGACTCCATAGTTCAAATTAGTGTTTCAGAACTGGTCCTGAGACTGGAGGACAAGTCAGTTGTGATCTCCCATTGGATTTACAAGGTAAAGTAAGATACATATGATAGTGTGGAGAAGCATAAGGCTAGATTTGTGGCCCATGGCTTTTCACATGTAGAGGGGATTGACTATGATGAGACTTTTGCTCCTGTTGCAAGGTACTCATCAATTAGATCTATTTTGGCACTCTCACCATAGATGGGTTGGAAGATCCATCAAATGGATGTGAATACTTCCTTCCTCAATGGTATGATTGAGGAATAGTTGTACATAGAGCAGACCGAAGGTTTTGAAACCTTGGACCATGAGTCGCATGGGTGCCAACTCAAGAAAGCATTATAAGGGATGAAGAAAACACCCCATGCTTGGTACACCATCATATATAGCTACTTCACTGGGTTGGGCTTCACAAAGAGTGAAGTGGATGTGAACTTGTATCACATAGTGGCAGAATGAAAGTTGTTGATCATTGTACTTTATGTAGATGATCTTATACTAATAGGTGATAAGAAGCTCATCAAATCTTGCAAGGAGGACCTTGCAAGAGAGTTTGAGATGAAGGACATGGGGCTCATGCATTACTTTCTTGGCATGGAAGTATGGTAGGGAGTGTTAGAGTCGGTCTTTACATCCCTCCATCAGAGATCATTTCTCTTATTGCATTTCATTTTTAGGTGTCTCGCTCGATTCACTCAGTTGCATTCTGCTAGGGGCATGCCGTAATCTAATGGAAATGTCTCGTTATTCATTTCCCCTCATGCCCTATCCTGCTGGCTCAGGTCTGTTAATCAAAATCAAGTTTTAAAGTCACTCACAGTCCTATTTCAGTCTTTTTGATCAGCAAGAGTCATTTGAGTCACTAGGTCTAGGGTTTCACAAATTGTGTCTTCAAGATGTCCAATAATGCTAGCAGGCCAGAGGGGGGTTCTTAATAAGTTTTCATTTCAAATATTTTCATCGTCATAAGGATGGATTATGAATTTTCTTCAAAACTCTGTTTTGAAGAAAATTCGACATTTCGTTTTTTGTAATAATTTTCAAAAAAAATTTAGTTCTTGAATTCTTCAGGCGCAGCCCTGGTCTCCTTTGCTAAATTCCATGACAACTATCCCTGCAAAAAATTGCCAAGAATTTCATCATTTCAGTCCAAAAATCAAAAAGGAAATTCAAAAAACAGAGTTGTATTCAAATGTGAAAAAGTGCCAATGCCAAACATTACAAAGATGGGTTTTGAAGAGTCAAAAATCAAATCCATATCTTTATAAAGATATTTCCATGAGGATCAATGTCATTTATATGCCAAGACCAAAGAGAAGCAACTCAAAGCAAATTGGTTGAGCAAGTGCACCATTTGGGTGAAGTTGGATCAAACTGGGCAGGTGTGACGCATAGAGCAGGTGGCGCGGCGCACTGGGGGCGAACGCACAATGCAAATTAACATAGGAGCAGCGCACTGGGACAACACAGCGCATTGGGGATGCGGCATGCCGCATACACCTGGAAGCCTGAAATTGCTTAAAATTTCTCCAAATTTCCCATAACTTGAGTGGATTTGCCAGGTAGAGTCTTTATCTTGATGTTTCATCCAATTTTATGATACGTTATGGTGGTTTATGGATGATAACAGTTGGAACAAAATCTTAAACCCTACCTCTAAAATACCTCAAGGAAACTTCTTGTTAGGGTTTCAAAATCAATGTTTTGCTACCAAAATCACTCCTCCATCCCATTTCTCCCTTCTTTCCATCATTCAGGAATCAAAATATTTCCTTGCTGCATCAGTCCATCTTACCTCTGCTTCCTTTTTCAACATGGAGGTTATGTGCTTGACTAGCTCTAGAAAATTAGGAATAAACCTCCTTACAAAGTTGATTTTGCCTAGAAAAGATTGTATATCTTTCTTTGATCTAGGCAGAGCCAAGGCCTGAATTTCTTTGACTCTTTCTGGGTCGATTTGAACACCTGCAGCCGACACTACATGCCCCAGCAATTTGCCTTCTTCCAAAGCGAATTGGGATTTTTTGGGATTGAGTGAAATCCCAAACCTTCTACACTTCAAAAACACCTTTCTTAAATGTTGTAAATGATCATGATGGCTGCTGGAATAGATTGTTATGTCATCAAGGTAGATTAGCACAAATTTATCCTTTTCTCCCACAAAAGCTATATCCATAGCGCGCTGAAAGGTGGCTCCAACATTCATCAGCCCAAATGGCATTTTAGCATAAATGAACATGCCCCAAGGCGTGGTAAATGTTGTATTCTCTTTATCATCTGGATGCACAACGATTTGATTAAAGCCTAAAAATCCATCTATAAAAGACATTACTTTGGCACCTGAGACTTGCTGCAACAAATGCTTCATTTTTGGCAGAGGATAATTATCCTTTTTGGAGCACTTATTTAGATTCCTGAAATCAACACACGGTCTGATTTCTCCATTCTTCTTCCTCACAACAACCAGATTCGCTACCCATTTAGAATATTTGAGAGGCACTATTATCTTAGCAGCCAACAACTTTTTAATTTCTTTATCCACCAGAGGAAGGAGCAAAGGATTCATTGGTCTCAGCTTCTGTTTGAAAGGAATAGTGTCTTCTTCAAGTGGGATTTTATGCTGAATTACACTTTTGTCATATGTTTTTAGATCGTTGTACTCCCAACCGAAAACATCAGCGAACTGCCTCATTAACTTGCAATACTCTGCATTCTGATCAGCAGATAGATTAGCGGACAAATTTATGAATTTCGGCTGACCTGGGCTTCCTATATTATGCTTACACACAACAGATTGATCTTCTTTATGGGTAGCTTTGTAAGGCACATCATTGTGATCAAATAATCGCTCAAGAGGAATTAGACCCTTAGGAATATGGTTGCTAGGAAGCTGGACTATGCTATTCTTGCCAATCTTATCTCTAAGCTGGGACTTGGGAGCTTCTAGCAAAGCATCATTATTTTGGTCAATCTGCATTTTAGAGAACTCATCAATTACTTGAAGAAACCTATTTAACTCGTCATCATCATCAAACACCTTCCAATGGTGGAAATTATCAGGCAAGGATGGCCTATACTTCATTTTTACCTCATAAACTAGTTTGGGAGGCGATGGAGGTATAAACATACTAGCTGAGACAACAAGGGAGTCGACAAGCTGATTTTGGACTCTAGGAATATATGAGATGCAGAAAAAATCAAAAGAATCTATGATTCTCCATACCTCATCTCTATATGCTTTTAGCCTTGGGTGCTTTGCTTGAAATGTTTTATTTACTTGCTGGGTTATTAGATCAACATCTCCAAACACCTTCAGATTCTTAATTCCTCTATATTTTGCTGCATTAAGGCCCAACAACAATGCCTCATATTCTGCTATATTGTTGGTCACTTGAAAAACCAGCTTAAAAGACAGCTGAATGCTTTCTTGTTGGGGAGATACTAGCACTACCCCTGCTCCTGCTGTCTCCCTGGAACAGGCTCCATCAAAGAACATCTCCCAAATCTGTCCTTCTATATCAAGCTCGTCCTGATCTGATTGTTTGCTGATCTGCAATGAGGCCTTATGAGATTCTTCTATTTGAAGAATGCATGCACCAAAATCAGTGTCCACTGCATATATGGGATCGCTTGTAGGATTCTTCTCATCACTAATGATATATGCCAGTTGTGCTTCTCTATATAATCTCTTTCTTTCTCCTCCAAACACTGGGACAATTGCATAAGATAGATCATTCTGTAATGTCCTGCCTAAACTCTTAATCCATCCTCTGGACAGTAGCATGCCAAACTTCGGAGGCACATCTACTACCACTATATCCATCATCATACTCTTCATAGGTAGCTGGGTTAAGGTAATGGCTAGATCCTTAATGAGTCGAAGGCATTTTGCCTTCCTTGAATCAAAAGAGAACAAATCATGATAAGGTCTAGTGGTATCAAGGCTTAACTCTTCCATGACAGTTTTAGGCATTAGATTGTGGCTGGCACCTGTGTCTAGCAGGAAATTGTGGAGGATTTTATCATGGATAGTTAATGAAACATAGAAATATGGAGAACTATTATCAGTAGGTTCAATCATGGGGCTAAGCACAACAGCAGGCTTGTCATCTTGCAAATTGACTGAGTCAATGGAGGTTTGATTGGTCTCTAGCTCAAGGGCTTCAATGATAGGCTTTTTAAATACTTCACTCTTTACAAGTTCTAACAGAGGCACATATATTTTTAATTTTTGGACTTCTACTTCAAAGTTGAAAGGGGAAGTTGATTTATCAGGACCTCTTACCTCTTGAGCTGGAGCTTTGAGGATGACTGGATCAGCTGCTGGTCTACTCTGCTTGATATTCTGGGAATCTTTTTGGACAGCAGCTCTTCGTGCAACATTTTCTTTGACATTCTTTAAATTTGACCTTAGATTATATTTCTGCTAGTCACCAGCTTGTATAACATCTCCTCTATCCCACTCCTGACTATTTTTCTCTTGCAACAATGATTCTTCATATTCAGCCAATGTTAAAATTGATGCAGTGAATTTCATCCTCATCCTTTTCAAATTTCTCTTCATCCATGACTACACTTTGAAAGGGCACTTTAACTTTATGATCTTCTTTTGTTTCTTCAACCCTTTGCAGTATTTGCAACTGCACATTTGCTCTTCTGAAAGGATTTTGATTTCTTGGAGCAAATGTGTTTTGTTGCCTTGTTTTCCCTGAATTCTGATCTACTTTTAGCTTAGAAATTTCAACAGCCAATGATTCTATCATCTTGGTCATTTTATCTAATTTAGGTTCTGAGGTTGAGGTAGAGGAATAAGAAGCCTCGCTTCTCTGCCTTCTTCTGTCAGTTTGACTTTTTAGCTTGTCTGCTGCCATAATATTTGATTCCACTTCTAGGGCTACAGCTTGCATATCAGCCAGAGTGGCACATCTTCTTTCCCTCAACAACAAGCAGAAATCAGAGTCAAAAGCATTGGCATATGTGAGTTTAGCAGCTATGGGAGTAGGATTTACCTCAGTTGGTATTTTACTATACATCCTATTAAATCTTTTATTAAAGTTAGGCAAAGATTCACCCTTTCCTCTTTTCAAGTTTCCAAACTCAGTATGATAATAGAGCAAGTCCTTTTTATCTCCCCATTGCTTCAAAAATGCATCATCTAATGCCTCAATATCTGTTATTGATCTCTAGGGTAATTCTCTAAACCATTTCCTAGCCTCTCCATCAAGGCTTTGGACAAAAATTCTCATCCATACATCATTCTCACTTATACTAGATTATCATCATAACTGTAAAAAGCTTCAAGATGTTCTTCAGCTGTCACTCCCTCTGTTCCAGTAAATTTAGGCATATATTTTTTATATTCTCCCACAGGCATAGGATTTAGAGGTGCATGCAATGCCAAAGGTCCATATCTAGCAACAACAATCCTCTCAATCCTAGTAGGTGCTTGTTGTCCTACCATATTTGGAATATACGGAGGAATGCTAACAGATGGAGCAGTATGAAATAATGCGATGGATGGAAAATATATTGGGATATTTTGGACAGTATGGAAAACTTTCTTTGGACTCAGATTCAAAGGGGAACTAACTGCATAAGGGGTTGAATCAATCTCTGAGTGAATTTTTCTATTAACAGCACTGGGTTCTAAGACCTCAAGCTGTGATTCTTCAACTATAAACTCATTTTTCAGAGATGAATGAGAGTTTTTAGGCTTACCTGATACTGATGCCCCTTCCTTTGATGATTTCTTCGATTTAACAACTCTTTCAGGGTCAAGCAACGGTTCAGCTGGTGATTTCTGAGGATTCCTTCTTGTATGCCTCACAAACTGAGACAGAACTTCAATGTGGAGTCGCCAAAGGATGGTCTTCCACCAATGGAGTCGCCAAACAGATGATTACAACCAAATTCTGTGTTCAAACCTTGTCTGTCATCGAAGCTTGAAACTATGTCATTCTCCTAGGGAAGCTTGAGCTCCGATTTTCGATCCCCGACAATGCGCCAATTAATGTTATCACCCCAAGAAACTCACCTAGGTTGTATACCAGTGATGCTCAGGAACATTAAAAATTTAACAGTTTTGTTGGATGAAATGATGGATAAATGGAAGATGTGCAGCACCTTTAAGCTAGATAACCACTCCTACTATGATTTACCCCAGACATGGGTGAAGACCCCCAAACTACAAGGCTTTCAACCACCAACTACCCACAGCTTAAAGTACAAGTGATGATGGAGAAGACTGATTGCACTAGCAGATGCACAGGGCTTTGTGATGGCCAACTGCAACCAATTAGAAGGTCTACAAGACTATTATTCAATAGACAAGAAGGATGATAGCTCCCTGGTATTAGAACAACAACAACCTGCAAGCACTTTTCAATGAACCACTAAATTTTGACATAGAGGTGGGATGGCAACCCCTCAAATGCCCAATATTCATAGCACATCAATTAAATGCATAGCAGGCACAACCTAGAACATGAAAGAAGCAAAGAGCAAGCAGGTGATAGAAAAAGAAGCTTGTATTAGTGGAAATCAAGACCAGAAGCTGCAGGTCTCATGGTATTTACAGTATCCAGAAGTTAAAAGGCTACAATAGGCTCTCATTCATCAAAACACTCATCAATCTGATTATATATGAGTTCTGAGTATATATAGTGTTACAATACAAAATATCTCTGTTAAATAATGCGTGGAGGAGCCCATAAATGGCCACCAACCACATTTACATTTAGAAATGGGCCTCTGATACAAATCTGACTGTGTTTTGAATAGATTTGTCCCTCTCTGGTGGTCTGCGGTCCTTCTTGGGCAGGTGGAATGAAATATGGGTGAAGCCCATAGCCATTGAATGCTTTGACTGGATCTGTGGTGTCCTGCTTCCTCCTCGGCCATATTGCTGATTAACTGCAGTCGCCGAACACTGAAATGTCTCCATCATGAATGATAAATGTTGACCTGTTTGAGGCACGTCCTCTTTTCGGTTCGGCCATACTGTTAATTGAAGGCAGCTGCCTACTACGCTGTACTGCTGCATGCTTGCTTTAATCATCTTCGCGCCACTGAGAAATACCACCCACCTTGCTATTTCCTAAATATCAAGGGCCCACACAAATATATCTTTTCTATCGGGTCCGCATTTTGGGTCGCATACATGCCTTGTATAAAAGCTCCGCCCCTTTGAAAGTGCCGACAGTGAAGTGTCGATCGGCTACCTGCCAATCCGATATGTTTTGGATTATCTTTGAAATTCATTGAAAACACAGGAAAATTGCCGCTAGCGGAACTGAAAAGTTATGCGATATAATGTTGAATACCTGTCGGGTCTGGCTCATCGGATCGTAAATATATATATTCAATAGGCCCTGCCCCATTTGACAGCGCCGACGCAATACGCCGATGCGATGTCGGCGATTGCATATCGCCAAATATAAAGGCCCAAACCTATTTTATAAGTCCTCCATTTATGGCCCGCTGATGCGATATCGGCGATCGCTCATTGGCGAGGTCTCCTGTATCGCTGCCATTGTCCACCTGCTCCGACTGCGAAATGCCGACGCAATCTGGACTATTGATTGGCTAGATCCAACGGGCTTCTGATAGTGTATTTATGTCCTCCAAAGGGCTTTCCCATTGCAACTTTTTTGATCGGTGAGCAGCTTTTTTGTCATAATTTGAGGATTTGAACCGCACATATGGATCTTGGGCATGATTATACGTATATTTGCAGCCTTTGAGAGCATTTTGAATCCATTTTTGATCCTTTTGCATAGCAAAGCTAACAAGAACTACTAAAAATATTTTCATAGAGATTAAATGGAGGTTTTAATAAATTAAAAAATGAGAATACTTTTATATATACATATGTGAAATTTATATAATATAAATAATATATTATAAATAACTATGATAGATGCATCTTAACCAAGGATCCAAGCAAAGTGATAAAGAAAAGTGATTAACAGTGATAGAGGAAAGATAGTGGGTGATTCTTTTAATCTTTTTATTATTGTATTTTCTTTAACATGATTGATCCAAAATATAGGTTTAATATTTTACAACCAATTATGTTTTTTTATTAATTTAAATACCTTCTTAAATATAATACAATGGGATCATATTTAAGAAAGAGAGTGAGACAGAAGGGCAAATAGAGTGTGGGAGAGAGACATAGAGGTGAGAGACACATTGAGGGAGCGAAAGGAAGAGAGAGAGGAGGGGGAGATAGGGAGGGGGAGAGATGGATTTGGAGGGGGAAAGAGAGGAGTGACAAGGGAGAGATGAACATGGAATGAGGGAGAGAGGAGACAAGGGAAGAGAGAAAAAATGAGAGGATAAAGGTAGGGATATAATGGGAAGAGAGAGACAGGGAGACATATATATGGAGGGGGAGAGAGAACAGGAGAGAGGGAGGGAGATAGTGACAAAGTTGGAGGGTGGAGAGAGAGTATGTAGTATGATGGGGGAAAAGACAAAGGGAGGTGGGAGAGAAGTGGAGAGAGAGGAAAGAAAAAGAGAGATGACTTGAGAGAGAGGAGAGAGAGAAGGGGAGAGAGTGATGGAGTTGGAATGGGATGAAAGACATAGAGAGAGAAAGGCGGAGAGAGAGTGGCAAGGGAGAGATGGCGACTCAGTGTGTGTGTGTGTGTGTGAGAGAGAGAGAGAGAGAGAGAGAGAGAGAGAGAGAGGGAAGAGATGGAGAGGCAAAAGGAAGAGGGGGAGATAGATAGATATATAGATAGATATGTAGAGCGAGAGAGAGTATGGCATATGTTTAGGGGGTTGAGATAGAGAGACGAATAAGGAAAGATGGAGGGAGGTATAAATATATATGGCAGGGGGAGAGAGGAAAGAATAGAAATATAGAGAAAGTTAGGGAGAGGCAAATAGAGTGAGACAACAGAGAGAGGGAGGGGAAGAGAGAGAAGGAGAGGAGGAGGGAGATAGACGTAGAATGAAAGGTGGAGAGAGAGGGAAGAAGAAAGAGTCTCACAGAGACAAATACAGACATAGAAGTTAGATCTAGAAAGTCATGAATATTTTAGATTTTCACTAAAATAGATTTATTTATTTCAATGTAGTTGTTGAATTCTAATCCTATTTGATTGCATGCACTATATGCATTAATTTGAGTGTATATGTCGATTTATAATTCTATTTAATACCTTACACTAGATGTGTTGATTTCAGTGTAGATATCGATTTGTAATCATATTTAATACCTTACACTAGATGCATTGATTTCAACATAGATGTTGATTTCTACTCATCTTATTGCTTGCATTAGATGCATTGGTTTTAGTGTAGATATTGATTTATAATCCTATTTGATTGCTTGCACTAGATGCATTGACTTCAGTTTAGATGTTGATTTCTAAGCCTATTTGATTGTTTGCACTAGATATATTGATTTTAGTATAGATGTTGATTTTTTATTTGATGCAACAACATGTATGATGTACATTAATTTCAAAGTAATTAGATTAATAGTGTGCATTGATTTCATTGTAAGCACATCTCTACCTCCTATATCTCCCATTATCTCTCCTTCTCTATCTCTCTATCTCAACCCCTAAACATACACACCCTCTCTCCATATCTATCTATCTCTCTCCCTACCTCCCTTTCCCCTCTCTCTCTCTCTCTTCCCCTTCTCTCTCTCTCTAACATTTCTCTCTCCATATCCATATCTCTTCCTCCCTCCCTGTCTTTGCCTCTCTCTTCTTACCTCTCACCCCACCCCCCCCCCCCCCTCCCCCAGACTTCTTATATCTCTATCTCCCCTTGTCTCTCCTTCTCACCCCCAAAACATATACACTCTCTCTTAGTGTAAGCACATAAAAATTATTCAACCATAAATACAATACTTGAATCTTCATCCTAAATAAAATGTTTTCTTACTTGAATTTATAATTGAGTACATTCTTATTATTCCGATTTTCCATCATTCAACATTGTTAATTACTTTGCATTCAAATGCGGTAATAGAAAATAACTACCACTGAAAATTATTTGGGGTTTAAAACTCCGTAAGTCACAATGATTGACTTTGGAGAAAACTACTACTAATATTAGAGAGCAACAAAGACAAGGTATGTTGTTTATTGCTCGAGTTAAATATTTGAATGGTCTATGATTCCAACTACTCTTTTCATATGATCAATATCAAAAAATGGAAAAAAAAAATAGTTTCAGATTGATTGCAATGAAGATTTTTTGTAATTGACTATATTCTTAGTATTCACATTTTCTATCTATTAAAGTTGTTACATTGACACTTTGCACTCAAAATTTGTATTTCATCATTTTTCATCATTCAAGTTACTAACAGTTCCTCTCATCTCAACAAACTGAGGTAACTAAGAAAAATTTAAATTAACTTGACCAAATTAATCTTAGACATATTTAGCATATTTAAAATTATAAAAATAATTAGATGTTCAACAAATTTTGTATGACCGAAACCAGCCTAGATCCATCTTAACACCGGATCTATCAAGCGTCTTGAGGGATACAATATCTTGACGTGCAAACATTTCCTCAAATTTTACACTCAAAAAGTAGGTTTGCACCTGGAGAGATTTGATCCATCTCGACCTTTGATAGTTTCGATGTTAAGATAGATCTAGACCACTTTTATTGACAAAATATATAATAATGATAAAGATTAATATTATAATAATATTATTACTAATGTGATTGAATATGTAATTGATAGATTTGCCTATAAACTTAATCAACCACAATTATTTAAATAAATATGGTTATATATAATATAATTATTATATAATAAATATTTAATAAAACTTTAAATGAATAATTATAAAATTAATATTTTATTTCTTTTAGTTATTAATTTTTTTTATTTACCTATCTAAATTTATGAATAGATTCTGTACTTATTTAATGTATTATTGTAAAGATATCCAATATTTAAAATTATAAGTCTTTGATGAAAATTTAATATAAATATAAATTAATGATCTTTATGAAAATAAATTAAAGCAAAATTAGTGATTAATTCCCGGACCAACTTTTGAACAAATCGTTAGAAAGTCTTTTCTTAATTTTCACTCTCGTCGATAACTTATTTTAAATATTAAAAATATTTAAAATTATAATATTTAGCTTTCGACTTGAGTGATCCAAAATCTTAAAAGAAAAATTATCCTTACAATATCTTACGAAACAACAATAACTTATTAACATTTTATTAAATATACTTTATTTATTAATAAGTTAATAAAAATATATAGCAACCAAAACATCTATCAGTCAGACTAAATTTATGTTAATCAATTAATTTATTAGAAATTATTATTCCCGTTAGCGTGGAAAAAGAAACTCCGAGCTTTGAATTAATAAATAAAACCAATCTGTAAGCCAAAAAATAGTCTGCCAAAGGGCCGACTTAGCTGTCATAAGATGGCCGCGACTCACGGATCCTTACACACCCTATGACATGGTAGCTAGGTACATTGAGTTGACATTTTGGCCACAAAACTTTCCTGCACATGGTTGAAAGGTGTTTATAGAATTGGATAACTATCAATAAAGGTTATTCCAAGATTTTTCATTAAAAAATGTGTATATGGAGTTTCATAACTATACATAAGGATTATTCCAAGATTTTAGTGTTTTTTATTTGCTATGTTTCTCTCTATATGTCATTGTGCCAAGTGACTAGGTGGTACTATGTCCTAGAATTTTGAGGTTGATGGAAAGTTTGAATATTCAAAGGTAACGAATAGAGGAGATGCATGTTAGTGAACGATTTAATCATTCTTTACATCATGCAATGATTGAGATACAGAAAGCATTACAATATTTTTTTGGGCACAGAAAATGAAAACAGTGTTTTGATGGTGAGAGTGAAGAAAATAATTGTTTGGATGACTATTTTAAAAAGTGAAAAAAATGGAGTGAAGAGTTAAGTGATAGTGATGGGAAAATATCATATAATATTTTTTATTATTACATTTATTATATATTTTTTTAAATTTGGTAAGATTATATTTTATGTCTAATATATCATTTGATTTGAGTGAGGAATTGAATCGATTCACTTCACATCAAGAGTACCTTAACAAAAGCACTCCATCACCATCTATTGAAGACCCCATGGATCTTTTTTCCTATTACATTAGAAAATATTTTAAAAATTAGAAAATATTTTTATGATTTTGAAGAATTGATAAAAATGTTTTTAACTTAATGCCAAGATCTTGTTCTTCATCTTGTCGTGACGATGAACCACACTCGATGGTTCAAAACACCTCTGATGATGTGATTTTTACCTAAAGTTTTCTTACTTTTCATAATATGGATCACATAAACCTAAATTCAAAAATGCTTTTATTGAAAAACTTAAAACTAGCCTAGATCCATCTTAACTCTGGATCTATCAAGCGCCGAGAGTTATCAAATCTCTCGAGGTGCAAACCTCTTTATTGAGTGCAAAACTTGAGGAAAGGTTTTGACCTTGAGAGATTTGACCCCTCTCAGTGCTTGACAGATCCAGAGTTAAGATGGATCTAGGCTGGTTTCAGTTGTATGCGACCAAGGAAAATCTATCAAACATATGATTGATTTTATCAATAATATGTAAAGACATCTAATATTAATATAACCATTGAAAATATGTTAAATATGTGTGAGATTTATCTAATCATTTTGATTTTAAATTTTCCTAGTTATCTTAGTTTGTTGAGATGATCAATATTGTCAATAACTTAAATGATGAAAAATGATGAAATAAAAATATAGAATCCAAAGTGACAATGTAATATTGTTGAATGATAGAAAATGTGAATAATAAAAAAGTAGTCAATGACAAATAGTCTTCATTGCGATCAATCCCAAACTATTTTCTTCTATTATTCTTATTGTCACCCTTGTTAGTTTTGTCATATTTTCATCTCGATTATATGAGAAGGACAGTTGAAATCATAAACCATTTAAATATTTAGCTCGAGTTGTTGTAGTAAACATCATACCTTGTCTCTCTTGCTCTCCAATTTTAATATGTTGAATTACTAGAACACAAAAATCAATGTACATTGCCAATACTTTTTTGTTCTTATACTAAAATCAATGCACACTGTTAATCCAATCAATTTGAAATTAATTTACTATCATACATCAAGTTACATCAAATCAAAAATCAACATATACAATGAAATCAATGCATCTAATGTAAGAAATCAAATAAGATTAGAGGACAACATTTACGCTGAAATCAATGCATCTAATCAAATAGGATTAGAAATCAACATCTATACTCAAATCAATGCAACTAGTGCAAGCAAGAAAATAAGATTAGAGACCAATATCTACATTGAAATCAATACATCTAGTGCAAGCAATCAAATAGGATTAGAAACTAGCATCTACACTAAAATCAATGCATTTGGTCCAAGAAATCAAATATGATTAGAAATCATCTACATTGAAATCAATGCATCTAGTGCAAGCAATCAAATATAATTAGAAATCAAAAACTAGATTGAAATTAATGCATCTAGTGCAAGAAATCAAAATAGGATTAGAAATCACCATCTACACTGAAATCAATGCAATCAATGCAATTAGTGCAAGCAATCAAATAGGATTAGAAATCATCTGTATTTGAAACCAATGCATCTAGTGCAAGTAAGAAAATATCATTAGAAATCAACATTTACACTTAAATAAATGCATCTAGTGCAAGCAATCAAATATGATTATAGATCGTCATCAAAACTGAAATCAATGCATGTATTGCAAGGTATCTTCTTCCCTCTCTCCCCCCTCCATCTATATCTATATCCCCTCCATCTCTCCTTCTTTATCTCTTTACCTCACCCCCCCAAACACACGCTCTCTCACTCCATATCTATCAATCTCTTTGTCCCTCCCTCCTTGTCTCCATCTCTCTCTTCTTTCTCTTCACCTTCCATTTATATCTCTATCTCCCTCTGTCTCTCTATATCACACCCAAAACATACACTCTCTTTCTCCAATCTATCTATCTATCACTCCCTCCTCCTCTCCTTCTCTCTCAATCTCTCTCTTCCCCTTCTCTTCATTTCCCCTACTTCTATATCTCTTCCCTCCTATTGTCCTCTCACCCTCCCTCTCTCCTCCTTTCTCTCCTACCTTCCTCTCTCTTCCTCCATCACTCTCTCTCTCTCTCTCCTGTAATCATATCTCTTCCCCCATCACTCTATTCCTCTCTCTGAAGTCCTCTCTCTCGTTCTTCTTCTCTCTCCTTGTCTCTCCCGCCTTGCCCTCTCTTTCTCTCTCTCTCTCTCTCTCTCTCTCTCTCTCTCTCTAACTATGTTACTATATCCCTCCCTTTCTTCGTCTCTCTCCTTCTCTCCCCCCTTGTCTCCATCTCTCCTTCTATGTCTCTTTATCACCCCTAAATGTACACACTCTCTCTCCATCTCTCCCTTGTCACTCCATCTCTCTCAACTTCTCTCTCTATGTATTTCTTTTTCCCTCCCTCTCTCCCCCTCCAACTCCATTTCTCTATTCCTCCCTCTCCTCCTCTCTCTCATCCTTCCTCTCTCTCCCTTTCTCTCCTACCTCCCTCTCTCTTGCCCCATCTTTGCATCTCTCTCTCTCTCTCCTCTCTCTCTGCCCTCCAATCCTTTCACTATCTCCCTCCCTCTCTTTCTTTCTCTCCCACCTCCATCTTTACATCCACCTCTCCCTCTCTTACCCATTTCTACCTCTCTCACTCCTCTCCCTCTCTCTCTCTCGATTCCTCCTCTCCCCTCTCCTTCAGTTTATCTCCATATCTCCATTGTCACTCCCCCTATTTCTCCACCTCCATCACTCTATGTCTTTGTTCTTCTCTCCCATATATATCTAGAGTTAATATATATATCATGATATATTATAATATAAAAAATTTATATTGTATTAATTCCAAGTTATTAAATTTAAAGTATTAATATTTAAATATTTATATGAATGATAGATTATAATAAATAATAATATCTTTTAAATTTATTAGGATAATAATGCTTTTTGCATTGGTATTATAATTAATTGGTCCATGGTATTTTGGCCCATGGCTTGTATTAGTAATTTAGACTGTTGATTTCTAATCTATTTGTATCTTTTTATTATTTTACATTATCCTGTTATACCACTTTATATTTATTTATTTACCATAACTCTTTATACATCTTTTTATTATTTAATTTTACACTCTTTTATAATATGTTGGCCATGGTTTTTAATATTATTGTTCCATGGTATCTGGTCCATAGGTTTCCACCTAAATAAAACATTTTTTTTTTAATTTTTGTAAATATTTAACTAGGTATATTGGAAGGTAATCATTAAAAAGGTTTTATTATTTACTATACCTTTATTTATATTTTTATTTATTTACCATATCTTTTTTTATGTATATTGTGTTTATACATAATAATAATTAAATTCATTTTTAAATATGACCGACATTATATTAAAAATGTTAATTGATAAACATTACATGTTAAATTTAAGTTTACGTTTACGTGATCTAAGTTCTACTACAACAATCCCACTAAATAAACTTGGAAACTTTATATAATAATATTGTTGCGATGTGATATGAATATTGGTTTCTTTATACAAACAGAAATTTGACAGCTAATAAATATTACTTCCAATTAACCCATTACTTTTGGTTGCACAATCATTCTATCATAATCATAAAATACAACGAATTCTACACAACCCTCCTAAAGGAAAACATATTTTCAAAAATTTACATCACTTTTGGAATAAATCCCAAAGAAAATAGATTTCCTCTTAACCTTTTGATGGATCACTATTTCAATATTTCATAAATTCAAGAAGTCTACTTCGATCTGAAGTTAAATTGCTATCTGGTTTTGCAATTGTAAATAGATGATTGTACTTATTCATTTCGAAGACCTTGAACACTCCTGACATATTATAAATCATGCCCCGCAATTTGGAATATCAAATTCGCAATTTGATATTAGGGAGTCAACCTGGAACAACCGGTCGGTCGTGGGTTGTAGCTCCATTTTCTATGCGTTCAATTTGAATGCTGATAAACTTTTGTGCAGGCTGAGTAACCATTATCAAAGACTGGTTATGCGGATTATGAAGGTAAAACATGAATTTCATGGTAGCTGGCTCATAATGGAAAGCATGAATCCAACGACCACTAAGAACGAATACCAATCCAGCTAGTGCGATGAATATCTCACAGATTTTTTTTGTTAATCTCTGAGAACGAACACCAATGCAACTGGTGCCATGAACGAATTTTATTTCGTTAATGAATTTTTATTTACTTATTTATATATTTAGTAGTTAGTGTTATGAATATAGAATGTTTTTTTCAATGAATTTTTTATTGTTTATTTATATGGTTATGTAAGTTATTTAGATTTTATGTTTTAGATTTTTTTGAATTTTTATTTTCCTATAAAAATTACTATTATTTATTTACTATAAATCTAGTTAATGCTAACTATAATTTAAGTTATGATTTAACTATTTATTTACTTAGGATAAAATTATTAATTAAGATATTTACGAGATTTGATATCCAATGTATTGTAATGTGCTTCTTAGATTAAGGAAATTGTGATTGATTACTTACAAATTATCGCTTAAAAGTCTAATTAGAAATGAAATTGTTTATCTATATATATATGGGTTTGGCGCGCCATATTTATATATATATATATTTTTGAGGTTATATCATATTATTTGTATAAGTCATATAGGTTTTATTGCATATTTAATTGAAATTAGACTAATTTTTTTTTTATTTTTTTTCCAGTCTACGGTTTTAGATGATCAGACTTTTGGTATCACTCATGAGGTTTTGTTTTTACATTGACCTATATTTTTAGTCCTACTAACTTGACCACATGGTCTTTATCCTTCACTTGTTCTATTTTGTGGAAGGCTACTATGTCATCCTCATGAGCAAGGACTTTTTGTCATTACTTTATGCTCCAATTTCATAGCTATGGATGAGGAGTTGCTTGATTTTTCTAGTTTTCTACCATGATCCCTCATCTTCCGATCATAGGTGGAGTACATGACACTCCTTGTTGATGAATTTTCTTGCCACCATCAAGTTTCCCTGGCAAATGAGCATATTCATATAGTGGATCATTGTGACCCGTGGTCCACTTTCCATGAAAACACATCGACACTGGAGCCTTCCAAGGAGGGAATTAACACTTCTTTAACCCTCGTTGAATTAGTCATGCATAGCTCTCCCTCACTCGAGTATTTTACTCCTTCTAATGGAGTTGGTTTGCACTCCCAATCTACAACCCCCCTTTCTATTGATTGCCATTCTCAGATTCCACTTCTACTGAATCTGTTATATAAAAATTAATCTTTAAAAAATAATAAATTCTATAACTAGTAATTAATTAGGAAAAGGACATGATCAAAGATCATGCCCATTCACCAAGAGGCACCCAAGGCACTATATAAGCCAGGGGCCTCCCACATTTGTAATCATCTTTGAATTTATCAATAATATATGTTTTTATTTAGATTGATTCAATCCATTTAGTATCAGATCCATTTTTCATCCGCTAGCTGGAAGAAGAGACCATTGCACAGTGTTCAACATCCTTCAACTCACCGATCTGGACCTCTATTTTTCTTGTTCGTCCGCCCCCATATTTCATCTTCCCATCCCCTATTTTCCTTATCCGTCGATCCCTTTGTTTTTCCTATTGGTCGATCCCTCTATCATTTTCTGATGACCTATGTTGTTACCGCTCATTTTCCCACTGCAAATATCTCTACTTGGATTTTGTAAACTGTATCGACTGTCGCAATCAACTCCTTTTTTCGTTGTGTGTTGACATCCCATGATTGCCCTGACATCTCCTGACTACACCACCATGACTACCCCAAAAACTCCTCACTACAACAGTTCAACATATGAACACTTCGCTTCATGTTCCACTTCCTTTCAGCTTCTCGAAAAACCCTTCATATTCTACCGTGTAATATTTTGTTGTTCCCTCGACACCCCTTTCGCTGACGCATTTTTTTCCTAACCATTGTGTCTCCCAGATCGTCCAAGTGTCATATTCCTGACCTTTTTGTTGTCTCTCTTGCAACCCATCCATTGACCCATCATCCCCAACATTGTCATCCCCACCATCTAGTTGACTCTTGACCAAAATAAAAAAAATAAAAAAAATTAAGGTCAAGTTAAGAAAAAGGTTTAAGATGGATAAATATACACCACCACATACCCAAGCAATGACTTCCTTAATGTCGATGGCCGATTTCAATAAAAGATTGATAGATCTTGAGACAAAGGTGACTGGACATGGCGAACAAATCGAGGCGCTCTAGGATACATTAAGGAGAATAGAGAGATAGCTCGAGGAGAACCATAATGAATTTAAAAAGGATCATGCAATCCTTTTAGATACGCTGAATCAAAATCATGATCAAGAAATGGTGATTTTGACCTATATTTGTGACAAATTGAAGATTACACCTGATCAAATGCCCTAGAATAATAATGTTACTCAACATCTCAATTCTCTAGATACATCAGACTCATGAGACTCACATGAGAAAAAAGGGTCTCTAGAAGAATCATCTATGCCCCATAAACAAAATAGTAACATGGATTTTCAAAATATTCAGCTCTAGAATGAATACTCATATATGCAGCTCGAAAATCAATACCCCTTCTTCACTCCACCAGTTTCTACATGTCAATGAAGAGCAAAGCTTGAGCTCTCCAAATTTGATGGTAACGATAAGGGTAGAGTTGTATGGTTTAATAAAGAAGAAGAATATTTTGAGATTTAAAGTATTGACAATGATGACGAAAATATCAGGCACGCATCCATGCAAATGGAAGGCAAGGCATATAATTGGTATATGTGGTGGAAAAATATGACACTTGCTATCTGTTGGAGGAAATTCAAAAATGGATTCTTTAAAAGGTTCCAAGGTGTCAAGGAAGAAGAATTATTCTCAACACTCAATAGACTCCAACAAAAAGGAGATGTGGATGAATACACTCAGGAATGGGAAATTTTAGTTGCACGAGTACCTAGGTTATCGGAAACTCATCTCACCAGGCTGAGCTTGAGCTTCATGAAATCACTTCTATAGAAGTAGCAAAATAGAAGGAAAAATTTGTTGAAAATAAGCATAAAAAGATGCAGTGGCCAAAAGTTGAAAGAGTATATTCAAGACGAATATTTTCGCAAGCTACGAATATGAATAACACAAAATATGTTCCACCACATATTTATGGAGGAGAAAAAACTAACTTGGAAATGCAAGGAATGAAAGAGGACAAGTGCAAATGTTGTGGGGAAAAATGGGACCCTAAACACAAATGTGCTAAAGGTAAAAAAACCAAGCATTAGGGGATTTTTTTAGGTCTAAAATGGGCCTCCTAAGGAAATTATAAAATAATTGTGGAAATAATAAAATAATATTGTATTACATCATCAAATTTTAGAGGAAATAAAGAAAAAACTATTTTTCAACTCTTACTTTCAACTTATATCCCTACATGTTTACTCAGATTTCAAGTAGGAACGCTCGTTAGATGTAAAATTTGATTCATCATCCAAGGAGTACCCATGTTACATACTTTAGATGGATCCTACTACATGAATAATGGGCAATACATGAAAGACGTGATTGCAATCACGTGTTTTCATGTATTTCTCATTTTCTATGTAGGAAGGTCCATTAAAAGTACGAAACATGGGTACTCCTTGGATGAGGAATTAATTTTTTCTTCGAACGAGTACTCCCACTCAAAATTTGAGTAAAAACTTAGGGATATAAGTTGAAAAAACGAGTTGAAAAAGTAATTTTATTATTTTATTATTTTTTAATATTTTTACTTTTTTATTCCACAAATAATGAATCATCCCCCATGGTTGACTTCATCATCTTGAATCCTATTGGTTTTTATAAAGTTTATTTTGGTTGTACATTTTTCTTAGGAGGCCCATTTTAGACCTCAAAATTTCTCTAATGAACCTGTATAAATGTGAAGCAACTAATGATTCAGACAGTGAAGAATTAGACGTAGTATAAATAGAAGATTCTCGAACATTTTCTCAAGAACCAGATAACGAGAATATTTCGCAAGTATCATTATCGACCATGAAAAGTATATCTTAGCCCTAGACATTAAAGTTAAAAGGACACATCAAAAAGATAAACGTAATGGTTCTGATCAATACTAGAAGCACTCACAACCTTTTGGAGTCAACTATGGTGAAAAGACTCAAAATTTTCACATTTCCCATGCCCAACATGAAGGCTATGGTTGTTGACAGTAAGAAAATTGAAAAAGTAGGGAAATTCCATAAAATCAAATTACATATTCAAAACTATAATCTAGAATCTATGTTCTACACTATACCATTAAGAGGAGTGGATGTGGTCTTAGGTATCCAATCGCTTCAAAACTTGGTCACTTACTCTGCCAACCATCATAAGAAATTTAGAAAATTTAAATGGGAGAGGGAGAGATACAAGTTATATGGGTTCCAACCCTTTAATAATCAAACTGTATCATCATCTCAAATGATTAAACTGATCTGGAAGGGAGCACCATCTTATTTAGTGTTGTGTCATCAATTAGAAATGATAACTTTAATTATGATTAATGAAGAGTCACCTGAAGTTCAATAACTAATTAAAAAGCATGAAAAGTTGTTCCAAGATCTTCCAATGAAGTTGCCTCCTAAAAGAGGAATCGAGCATACAATCGAAGTCTAATCAGGATCAAATACCATCAACATCAAACCATATCAATATCCATATCATCAGAAAACCAAAATTGAAAGATTAATCCATGACCTTTTAAAATGTAGCATTATCATAAAATGTAGAAGTTTGTATGTTTCTCTAGTTGTATTAGTTTGAAAGAAAGATGGATCATTCAGATTATGCAATGATTATCGAGAAATAAACAAAAGAACAATTAAAAACAAGTTTCCAATCCCTTTTATTGATGAAATGTTGGATGAAATACATGGAGCTAAATACTTTTCAAAATTGGACTTAAGGTCAGGGTATTACGAAATCAATATAAGGTTGGAAGACATAGCAAAAACTATGTTCTGAAAACATGAAGGTCATTACGAGTTTAAAGTAATGCCTTTTGGTTTAACCAATGACCATTGACATTCCAAACTACTATGAATGAGCTATTTCGTCCATATGTAAGGAATTTTGTGTTAGTGTTCTTTGATTAAATTCTAGTTTATAGTAACACATGTAAAGATAACCTAGAACATTTCAAGAAAATTCTAACTATATTAGAAGAGCATTAGTTCTATGTCAAGAAGTCCAAATGCACTTTTGGGAAAGAAGAAGTAGAGTATCTTAGACATATAATATATAATGATGGAGTAAAAGTAGATCCTAATAAGATCAAGGCTATAAAGGAATGACCCAATCTAGTTAATATCTCCAAGCTAAGAGGATTGTTAGGATTAACCAGGTATTATTAAAGATTTATTAAAAACTATGCCCATATAATCGCACCCCTAATAGACCTTCTAAAGAAAAACTCATTTCAATGGAATGATGAAGCATAAAAGTGTTTTGAAGACTTGAAGGTAGTTATGTCTAATGCTCTTGTATTGGCAACTCTAGACTTCTCAAAACCATTTTCAATTGAGTATGATGATTTAGGTTTTGGCATAGAATCAGTAATAATGTAGGATGATCACCCAATCACATTTTAAAGTAGGAAGCTAAATAAGTAAGAACATATCAATTCTACATAAAACAAGGAAATGCTTGCTATTATCCACACATTAGCCAAGTGGAAACAATATCGCTTGGGAAGTAAGTTCTTAATACAAATAGATCATAATAGCCTTCAACATCTCGTCCAACAAAAAACATTATCTACACAACAACAAAAAATGGATTGAAAAGATCGCTACCTTTGACATGGATATATTACATAAGAAAGGGAAAGATAATGTAGTTGTTGATGCTCTATCTAGGAAATAGAAAGAACCATTATTACTTTTAGTTTTAGTTTTTGTTCCTGAATGGCTAAATGAGATTCAGAGTGAATATGAAAAAGATCCAGAAACAAGTGTTATAATCAATAACCTTCCTTAGAAATCCAACTTTGAATGGAAAAATGATATTATATGGTACAAGGGAATAATTTATCTGAGTTGAAATTTCAAATGTAAAGCTAAGGTTCTCATAAAGTTGCATGATTCACTATTAGCGAGACATGTAGGATTCTTTAAAACCTACTATAATGTAGGCCAGTCATTTTTTTGGAAGGAAATAAATAATGATATTAAAAAATATGTAGCAAAATGCGATAAATTCCAGAGGAATCAAAATGAAAATATTATGACATCTAGACTACTTCATCCTTTAAATATCCTGAATTAGAAATAGGAGGAAATATTAATCGAATTTATTGAATGTTTTCCTGTGTCTCATGGTAAGGATAAAATTCTTGTAGTAATCGACATACTCACCAAGTATGCTCACTTTATCGGAATGAGAAATCAGACTCAACAAAAAAAATTGCTGAGATATTTTGAAAATATGTTTACAAATTAGATGGATTTCCCAAGGTCATTGTGAGCGATAGAAATGCCAAATTTAAGCATAATTTTTGAAAGGAATTTTTCGAACATATAGGAACCTACCTCAACATGAGTTCATTCTACCATCCTCAAATAGATGGCTAAATATATGTTTTAAATAAATATTTATAAGCCTACCTACATTGTTATGCCACATACAAATAAAATAAGTGGGCTCAGTGGTTACATATCGTTGAATGGTGGTACAATTCTACTTACCACACATCAGCGAAAATGACTCCATTTCACACTCTATAATATTACAAACCTCCGAAATGAAAGGAATTTTCTATCATTGAGACAAATCTTCCATATGTTAAAGACCAGTTAGAAGAAACCTAAAAAGTCATCCAAACTCTAAAATAAAATCAAAATTATGCAAGAAATCGTATGAAGCAGCAAGCTGATCCAAACAAAACAGAGAGAAAATTTCAAGTTGTAGAATGGGTATTTGTTAAACTTCAGCCTTAAAACTAGTTGTCCTTAAAATAAAATGGAAAAACCAATTTGGCACTAAGGTTTTATGGACCATACCAGATCAACAAAAAGATTAGCCAAGTAGCATACAACCTAATCCTTCTTGATAAAAGCTGTATTCATAGTGTTTTCCATGTATCTTGCCTTAAAATCACACTTGGCGAATATAAATCAATACAAAAAACACTTCCTACTTTAGAGGAAAAAGGAAGGGTAATTCTAGAACCATAAGGTATTAGCTCCACCAGGGAAAAAAATTACGATCACGAGTAATTAAAGAATACTTGATCAAGTGGAAGGACTTACCAGAAGAAGAAGCTTCTTGGGAGACAAAAGTGTTTCATCAACAACACCGATAGTTGCATATGCTTTGAGGGCAAGACATATTTTCAAGATGAAGGAAATTGTATATAAAAATTAATCAAGAATATAATTAGTAATTAATTAGGAAAAGGGCATTATCAAAGATCATGCCCATTCACCAAGAGGCACCCAAGGCAGTATTTAAGCCAAGGGCCTCCCACATTTGTAATCATATTTCAATTTATCAATAATATATGTATTTGTTCAGAGTGATTCACTCTAGAATATTGCCCCCCATAAACTTGCTATGTTTATTATGTAGAGGAATGCACTGACCTGAATGGTTATTGGTTGTGATGTGTCTTTGGATGTCATTCCTATTTATAGTTAAGAAATTTAGTGGCAAGGTTGTATCTGAGACAAATGAAAATTGGAATTGAATATTCCTAGAAATTGTGGTTGGAATAGTCCCCTTCCTATCTTCTCATGGTGTGCAGGTGGTTGTATTTTATATTCTCTTAAGAGGAATATTCTTCAAAGGTTTTGACAATTTAGTGGAGTTGGGGACTTTTTGATCTTTTTCTTAGGGCTTCCTCTCTGCTTCTAGTATGAAGAAACCCTTAATGTTGTTGGGGACAAAATTGGTGTTTTCATTCATTTGAAAAATTATTAGGTGGAAAAATGTGATAGATGTTATCGCCAGATGTAAGTGGAGGTTTATTTAAGAGAAGGATTGTTTGAAAATTTGAAATAAGTTTGGGTTCCTGCACCTAGAATCACAAAATTTACTATTGAATAATTCCATCTAGACTTTTCATCACCACAAGACAAGTCATCTTTAGGCACAATGGACATATTTTGATCCATGTTGTAGTGTTTTATTCTCAAATATTTATGAAAAGAACCCACTTAAGATTGTGGATGACAAACAATCTCAAAAATATAAATGGCTACTAAACATTGTAGATCTGCAACAGCTGATAGAAACAAAACTTGCCAAACTCCAGATCTATGCCACAATCATAGTTAAACAACAAAAATGAAAGAGTAATAACTCCAATCATCCAATGGAAACCATATATACAAAGAATAGTTTTATTATAACACCTGTAAAGGGAACAAATACATTTTACCAGTCCCCCTCTATGGGATCGGTTCTTGGCTATCCTCAAATGTCTTCAGCTTGCAGAGAGTCTCTCTCCTCTATAATGTGTAAACCTAGCAAAAATGGTGTGCGAAAATGAAAATAATCAGAGTTACAACAATGAGTACAACAATGAAAATAATAAAAAATGAATAATGAATGGAAAACCATTCTATTTATAACAAAGTATTGAGTTATCCTAGGATAATAAGAAATAATAAAATATTATTAACCCCATTCTTGGAATAACCACTTGGAATATTCTATTATATTTGTTTAGCAGGGAAAAAGAATTTAAACTTTTATATAGGAATAATAAATAAATAAATGATTTACTTATCATCTCAAGAAATTAGTTAAGGAATAATAAACAAACAAGAATTTATTTAATTATTCCTAAGAGATTTAGTCAGATTTGACAAAGAATAATAATTACTTAGGGATTAATTAATTATTCTTAGAGAAAAATAAGATAATTAATGATTTATCTGTATATATTTCATGATTGGATCAAATATGACAAGGAATAATAATTGAACAATGGTTTAATTAATTATTCCCAAAAGAAAATCAAATAAATAGTGATTTATTTAATTATTCTTCATGGGTTTAACTATAAATTACTTAACAAAGGTGGTTTATTAAGTAATTTCTCACAGTGAAAGCAATTTTACTTTAGTAAGATTGGCTTTACATGGTGTACTTCGATCCCTCTAGTAAGTTAGGCTAGATGATCAATTTTTTGGTGATAATAGATTGCCCCCCAGCATACAAGTGTTAGGAATAAAACCTATGATTGAAGTACGTTGTAAAGACACAATCACTAGACAAGACAGGGGAGTGAGAGAGAGAGAGAGAAAGAGACCAATATAGATGAAGTGAAAGAGGATAGGGATAGAGGGGGTGATATTAATGAAAGTCTCCTTTTATGTTGTTGTACTGGACCTCAATGAGGC
>APFE030273913.1:20917-32571 GCA_000404065.3 Pinus taeda | reverse complement strand
AGAGCCAGAAAATAATACAATGTATCCCGTATACACAATGCACCTGGAAAAACATGAGCCGGGATTGAATACAATAATATATGAGTACATGAGATATAATGACCATTCCCTCAAAAAATGGGTGGGAGGGAGGGTATAACAATTGGAGAAGCCCTGTTGAATAGGGAAGGGCTCTGCAAAACTCAATGGATCATCTAAAGGAGACATGCATGCTATGAATACTGCGATAACTAATAACCAAACCCATCAAATCTTTGGAACTACATCTGAGTTTGTAGCTTAATAAGAATGCATCTGGGCATGTGGGGGGCTACCTGAAGGGCCACCACCTCATGGGGTCTAGAACATCACACACACACTTGAGAATCACTAGTACAATCTGCTGCATTACTTGATCATCAAATGTATGAATCAAGATCATGAAATAAACAAGTCAAAGGGAAATGATGAGTCCCTTTGCTTGATTTGCGGCACTGAACAAGAATGGAAGATGGAACTAAGATACACCACCCTCTAGGTCATTCTTCTGGAATAAATGAGCTAATGTCAACAGTATAGGGCCCATGATAGATGAGGTGATGAGGATCCTCAACTATGGAATGAGGGGAAATAGTAATGTGATTGATGGACTGACACCAGGGATAATGGGTCAAGTGGTACTGAGGGACAAATAGACGATTTCCCTTGTCAGAGCATAAAGTGCATGGTTGAACTAGCAGCAACTGACTCAACTCTGGAGGGGATGGGGATAGTATCAGTGGAAGCCAAAATGAGCAAAATAGGATGAATGGTATGCAAAGATGGATGGAATACTATGACATGATATAATGGGACATGAAACAGACTCCATGGATTCATGGGTGACTCATCACAGACGCTCTGAAAAAAGGTGACTTAATGATGCTGCCACATGTGAGATGAAAAGTGCCAAGAGAAGGTGGTCCCTAATGTACAAGCATCGCATATGAATAAATTTGATTTTGAGAGGTGACGAAGTGACCCTCCTTGGAAAAATGACTTCTTGGTGAAGTGTCAGATCAACAAAAACTAAGGAAGACCCATCATAGATTTTGATGAGAGATTTCGAATGGTGCTGATGGGTCTTCAAACTGAGCCATGGTTTGGTCGCAATGGGAGACAAAAAAATTATGGACTTTTCTACGAAAGGACATTTTTCCTCCAATTTCGATTCATTTTCTAAGTGAGTTGTGGTGAATTTGGAGAGGAGGAAAAGGTCATAAATCTTGAGAAGATCATAGTGGAAAAACTGACCATTAGAATCAAGATCTGTGACTTTCAGGTAGGTGGCATTACTCATCTATTCAATTTCAGTGGTTTATTTCCTGATTTTTGGTACCTAGAAGCTCCCTGGGAGACCCCTGTTCCTCATCGTGGTCACATCACACTTTTTGGGCATAGAAGTGCAATATGGCTCATAGGAAATAGGTAAAAACTTGCGAGCTTGCTCCTTTTGGGTAGAAAACTATGATTTGGGGCTAAAAAGAGGGGTGGTCTTCTACCCTGGTGGGGGTTGTAGGTTGATTAATGTAGAAGAGTGTTTTCTTGTCTAAACTGACAATACATGTGGTGTTTGGTAGTCATGGCAGAGCTAAAAATCAACTGGTGTGAATGAGACTTGGATACTCCTTCATCTGAGATTCAGGGGGTTCGAGGGGCTTTGTCTTGTTATGGGGTTCTTAAGCTGGTAGAGAACCCACTGATGAGGGCAGGTGAACCCTTGTTATTGAAAATTGGGAGTTATTAGGATCCATACTAGGAGATTTTTGTTGTGCAGGGTCACAAGACTGAACTCACATTACAGGATATTTATTTCTTATTCGGATTACCTCCCCTCGGAGTGGTGGGGGATGTTCATCTAGTGTTGCCTCATGGGAGGAACATTAAAAAGTTTTTGGAGTGCCATTTTCCATAGGGCGTGTGTGTCAAGGGCACGACTATCACACTTGGTCATCTAGAGAGGCTAGAGACACAGGTTGTTGCTGCAGTTGTGCTACGCGTCTTGGGCAACCAGGCATTCCACCACATCACTGATGGGTAGATGATGATGTTTGAGAGTGTTTTGGCTAGGAGCTACTCTGGGTGAGCCCAGATGATGCTGTCATTGGTGAAATGACAGTTAAGTCCTTGTAGGAGGAAAGTGAACCGTGACTGCACTTTTGGTATAGTACTGTGTGTATTCTTCTTTGAGAAGATACCCACAATCTGTGCTCATGTACATATTCGCGATGGGGGTCCACAGTAGCCCAGGATGCACCACTGGGGGCAACTACTATGGAGAAGAGGAGGAGGGGGAATCGGGCAGATGTTCCGACTTGAGTTTTTCGCACATTGGGATCAGATGCCTCTCTATATTGACGATTACCCTTATAGCAGGATGAAATACCCAGTGTTGGCATTATGACACAGGTGTTGTCCTTGATGGCATCTCTAAGATGACAGATCACAATTTAGCAGGTTAACAATGCAAAGTTACAAATCAGACTTCACAGAATGAATAGAGGTATACGCAGGTTCACCATTGGCCAAGCTGCGTATACATGCGAGTTCATTGTATACAAGTTACGTATATGTACACATGCACTTTCATAAAAGGAAAATCATGTATACCTTGGAAAACTAAGTTTTTGGTCCGAAGTATTTGGTCCATGGTATTTGGATCCATGGAATTGGTCCAAGGTATCAGGTCCGAGGTATTGACCCTAGGTATTTGATCCAAGGTATTGGTTCTAAGTGGTTTTGGACCATGGTATTGAGAAAGGCCTAAAACTATAAAAGGAGGAGAAGATCATTAGGCCAACACACTCAAGTATTGAATATCTGATGAAGAGTAAGATCTAGTATGTAGGTTATTGGGTTATGATACATTGTTGGATCTGAACTAAGGAAGAATGTTGGTGGTTGATGGAGAATAAGATCTAATGATGGATTGGGATATTAAGGCATAAAGTGAACTATCATTATGTGCTTTTGCTCATGAATATTCTAGATCTGAATACTGACGCATATATTATTCTATAAATGATATGATCTAGGCATAACTAAAGTCTGGTATAGTTGCAGAATTATGAATTAATATTTGCAGATGTATATGCTAGTTAGCTTTGTGGAAAGTGTGTATACATGTAGGTTCAGCACAAGAAAGTAGTGAATACCTTATAATATACATTTTAATTGTTGCTATTTGTTTTTGCAATGTTCTAGGTTCTGGCTTTTGTTCTAGTTACTATATTCTGGTGACAACATTCAAAATGATCAGATTGATGGAGTGATTGATTGTTTCAGTTATGGTTGGCTCAAAGGAGATTAGTTGATGTAGATGATTGAATGATGTTGTTGATGGATCCAGTCTAACAATTTATGAAACATTGTCCCTCGAAGAAGAAAGAAGGTTGTAGCCTTCTATAGGTCGGCATCTACGTACTAGTAAACATATCAGCTAGTACAAGAGCTAGGGGGTTGTAGCTCCCTTCTAGTAGAAGCTGGAAAATGAGAGAAGGTTGTAGCATTCTATAGGTAGAAGCCCGTGTACTGGTATAAGACTACACCAGTACAAAAATTGTAAACAAAATTCTCTTATTATTAAAATAAGACAGAGACGATTGTAGCAGGTGGTTTTCACCCATATTAGGTTTCCACCTTATATCTTGGTGTTCATGTGTGTTTTATGTGTGATGATCTATTCTGGATTTTACTACACCTGGTTACTATTTATGGTTCTAATGCATTGATTAAAGATCAATATATGATCAATTAACTAAATCATAAGTTTACTGGATATACGCTAGTTGCTCTAAACACAGTTGCGTGTACACGTGAGTTCCCTTAACTAAAGTAGAGTATATGAATCTGATTATGGAAATGAAAAATTATTAGTTTGATAATACTAATTAACCCCCCCTCTTAGTATTATTTCCAACACCCAGGAGATCCTGACTTGCCACTTCTGGTCGGGCGAGCATGGGGACCAGGCGGTAAGTGTTAAGTTTCTATTTTTATGGTGCATTTTGTATTTCAATCACATGTCTATGGTACTGAATGTAAAATATATGGTATGAACACATAGCACTAGTAAAGCCAATAGGATATGCAAGTTGAGCCACAACACCTAAGGTTGGAGATCGAGGGATATCATCATCACATCAAGGTCCAGAGATAATTCGCTACTCATTGATCTTCATCGCAGGTTTTGTGTACTCTTGACTGGATATTCAGAGGGTGGATGGTATGACTTAGAGGATCGGTACGTAGATGAGTGCACTGGTATTCCCTCAAAGTGGTGAGGTATCATGCGATGCATGGCGATGGATGGTCAAACAATATGTGATCTATGTAGAGGTGGATCAGAGCCTTTGGCATGGGATCCACTGGATAGTGGCTAGATGTGGGTCCCTTTGATTTTGATTTTTGTAACATGCTATGGGCATGTTAGATCGATTTAGAGCTACAGGATCCAAACACTTATATGATACATAATATGATTATGCATTTCATATGATGATGATGGTTCGCCATTTTTTTGTTTATGGTTGTCTTGGGTGGTATACATGTGATAAATGCCAATATAGAATCTTATTTGCAATGGTATCTACATAGCTATTTTGAGCTCTAGGAACATGACTGAAAGTAATGGTTTCAAATTCACATACCAACAACTTAACTCTTAGATATTTTCTAAATAGGACTTGGTTATGCACATGATACACACCATTCAATTGCATGGAAAGTAGTAAGGAATCTAAACGAACATGAAGAGGAAGGATGCGATGAGTGAGGACATCGAATAACAAACCCATCACCGCATCATATTCAGCCTGGTTATTAGTAGTAGATCCAATGGACACGCCAATTGAAAGGACTAATGTATGCAAGGGGATAAAAATGGCCTAGGCCGTCGAGGCTATATTCTGGGAGAAGTGACTCGCCTGTCAGCATGACCGATATATGTTGTGGATGAAAGATATCTGAAAGGTGCAAAAGACAATGGATGAGATAATGCAATCTACCTAACTTCATAGTAGAAATAAAGACACGTAAATCAAAGGGATATGCTATGCGTGAAATTTCTTGTGGTAAAGTGCATTGGGAGAATTAGGAAGGAAATGACCTTCACAATCCTCCAAGGATATGCCCCCTTGCCTAAGTGCAAGGATAATCAGGGGCAGACATAGCTTCCATGATGTCTTCATCAGAATGGAGGATGGGCAGACAGGAGGAAGACTGAATACATGATGTGGATGCGTTACATGGTGCATTAACCTAAGAGAGAAGGTTCACATAGGCATCATCTTGAATGCTAGATGACAAGCTAGTAGATGGAGGATCTATGGATGTTGAGACCTGGGATTCTGTCAAAAGAGGTTTGATAGAAGTGCACACAGAAACCTCAGAAAAGTTTTCTTGCAAGGAACTCAAGGATGGTGTCAGGTAAATGATATGGCATGTGTTGTCTGTCATCTCAAGATTGGGGGGAAGGATCATGATGGTGGGACCACAGTCCCCCTGTTCTGGTTGACTAGTATAGTGAAAGTGAGAATGCAAAAATGTGAAAATAAACAAAATTTGTGACTGATACTTTAATCACAGAGTGGGAAGAGACTCCTCTACTATGCAATCTAGCATCACAAATCTGTTTTTGAATATATTTGAATACGAATGCCAATAAGCGTATTAGTTCATAATAAATACCAGGTCTGCTTAATTGCTCCAATATCTTACAATTATTCTGAACAATATCCTCGTGCTGAAACACGAATTATGGTCCAACGGTCTACTTCTGCGTCTTTGCCACTTCTTCAACCTTAACAAGGCTCATACATGTTTGATAATGGAATCCAAAACAATCTACAAAGGAGACATAGCTTTATAGAAATTGAGGAATCTTTATTGATGAACTTCAAAACTCAAGTATTACAAAGTTGCTTCTCAAGCAATACTACGTTACTTCTCCAACATAAAGGCTCTCTAAATTTCTCAAAACCAGAATGCCTCTCTTCCCTAGTCATCATCTATTTATAGATCCTCCTAGTTCTAGGTTTGGTGATACCTCCATATCGGATATGAGAGAATCTAACTTTACATCAAAATCAAATCCTTACATCAGATATGAGAGAATCCTGCTTTTGGGTAACTCGGAGGACATCCGCATAGTAATTCAGTCATAATATATTTTATATTTATTCTTACATCAGATATGAGAGAATCCTACTTTCGGGTAACCCAGAGGACATCCACATAGTAATTCAATCATAAATTTTTTTATATTTATTCTTACCCCTTTATTTAATTATATATGTCGGATTGATTACACTGTAAGAGATTCTTTTTTAGGGAACCTTATGAAAAACCTGTCTGCCACCAAAGTCAAACAAAAAGAAATTACAAAATGACAAAATGTTCTAGTTGTTCATGAGAATAATGATGTTCTCTGAACCTAGTCAAGGAGTCATTATTAAAATACTGTAAGTAAATTTCTTCCTCACATTCCCAAATTGGTACTTTAGCATATTCTGGTACTTCGTCCTAAAAAAGTAGTGGCACAAAAGGATTTAAATCTGGATCTGTCATGGCATGAAATGACTCATAGTCATGTGAAGAGCCATTCATATTTCCCCCGAATCTTCTGAAGAAAAGATTTCATGTAAGAAACCAATGAAAGGATACATTGGCACGGAGTGCTGCAAGCATGTGATAATTGGTGATACTGTTGATATCCAAAATCCTTTTGTATAAAATTCATGATTGATGTGCCAGTGGTTATGTAAATCTAGGAAGTTATAATAACCAGAGAGAGAATGGGTAAAAACATAGAGGATTGGTACCATAAATGTTCCACCATTCTTTAAACCATTTAGGTGTGGGGTCTTGTTCTTCGATTTGTGTAACTTACATCCCATGATATCTAAAAGAAAACTGCGCATTATAGAAAAATGAGTTAGTTTTATTTTCAAGACACATATCTGTATACCAGGCTTTTTCTTGGTGTTCATGATTTTCAGAGTTCTGAAGGTTGGGTGGCAATAAGAAGTGATCAATGTAGATTTCACAGCAGATTAGATTTTCGTTTGCATCTCTGTGTAATGTGAAATCAAGATTTATCAAATCTTGAAGAAAGCTTAAAGCTTCAAAAGATTCATCATTTCTTTGCATTTGATCATCGCATGAGAAATAATGCTAACTAGTTCCATGCTAAAATTTGATTTCTTTCATTGGAAACCAATCTACTTGATAATTGAGTAAAGGTTTCTGCAGACTCAAAGTGTGAGAACCATCAGCACATTTAATGTGAATCTCATTTTCTAATCTTCTTATGAAGTTACATATGAGATTACTTACATCATTTCTCTGTAAAAATTCCCAGCTGAGAAGATCTGTGAAGGGATTCTTAACTCCAGAAATGAACTCTACATCAAAGCACTGAGGGATAAGCATCATAATCAAGAATATTATTCAGAGGCTTGTAGTTTACTACCAATCTTGATTTTCCTTTGATAATCTCTGAATTTTTGTTGACATAAAATCCAAAACAAACAATAGGGCTATGAGACTTCTTGATCAAGCCTTTTTGTAGTAACGATTTTATTTCTTCTTTACAATACCTGAGTTGTTCAGAATTCATCGGTATTTCCTTTGATCTTTTGAGCTTTCCATGAAATTCCTTTTTCAAAGGCAATTTTACTTCATGTTTATGAATATGCCAAAGGCATTTGGATCTTCAGAACAACAAGATTTTAGTTTCTGAGAGATCTCACTTATTTCTTTTTCAAATTTGCTATTCAGAAGATTTTCATCAATCTTGAGCATTTCTTTCTTCTTCTCCATCTTTGCCAAGGTGTTTTGTAGCCTATCAATTCTGCTCAATCTATTAGGAGAATTGGAATGAATAAAAGGAAAGAAATAGTCTATACCTTTGAAGAGAAGAAAATATCCCCATTTCTATGACTTTTCATCATAAGTGCTTCCATGTATTCTGAAATTGCTCAGGAAAGGAGTTCCTAAGTACAGAGCACAATCAAGCCCTGTGACTAATGGAGCATGAACTTGAATTCCTTCAGATTGAGAAACGAAGACATCTCTTATAGCTTCTTCAGTTGTCTTGATTTCTCCACTTGCAGTGACAAATCCTGGACACTTTGTCTTTTGTTTTTGAGGAAAGGGAATTACAGTGCCGCTTACTATGTTCAATCTTGAACCTGTATCAACTAGAACCTTCCACCATTCTATGGAAGAACCAATTCTAATTTTCATTTTTACACAGTAAATTACATCTGCGTTCATTGCATTCATTCCTAATCCAGATCTAGGATCTTCAAATTCTTCATCTATAATTTCAAAGTCTTTAGATTTGAAAATCCCTTTCATTGGATCATGATATGGATCAGGTTGTCTTTTTGGTTCTTTCTGTTCTATCTATGAAGATTCTCCTTTTGTGGGTTGTGCATGTAAAGAATGTATATTGTGCTCGTGATGTGATTCAATGCATAGCCTTCTATTCTCTCTGACTTCTTTTCTGAGATCTTTGATAGCATGATTAATTGCAGGAAGTGTTTGAGGAAGATCATCTTTAGTTGTTTGTTGTCTAAATTGTCTTGTTAGACCATCAACTAAAAATAAGGCTGCCGAAGGAATATAGCTATGTTGATGATTTATCTGTGACTGTTGTTCTTGATATTGCTGTGACTTGGACTGTTGAAGATGGGTCATCAACAATCTTTTATAAATTTCTTTGAGTTTTGGATCATCAGCATTAACCATTTGTGTAAAATAATTTCTAGAAATCTCATCATGATCTAAACTTTCATTTGATAGTGGTATGAACATCCTGACTGCATTACATTTGCAAATGTCAGGATCACTTCATTCACAGAATTCTTGAAAACATTCATTACAATGTGCATCTTTGCAATATTCAACTTCAAAATCTTCTTCTTCATAAACAACATGTATCTAGTCATTTAGATCATAATAATTTTCTAAATTTGTTAATTCTTCACAGCTAGAAGGGAGATCAATAATATTTACCTTGCCAGATTTACTTTTATAGCTAAATTGTTTCTTCTTCCTAGATTGTTGTTTGTCTTTTTTCAGATTTGGACAATTTGGAGCAATATGTCCTTTTTCATTGCAATGGAAGCAAAATATTTGCTTCTGTTTTGGCCTTTGATGAAATTGGTGTGTTTTTTTGTATTCTCGAGGAGGCCTTCTATGAATGATTTTTTTGTTTTTTGCAGATCTAAAAGTTTTCTTAGAGTAAGCTTTCTTTTAGGAGCGACGATGATCATATCCCCCTAAACTTTTAGAGCCATGTAAATGCCATTATTTACATAGTTGTTGATAGCGATGTGGTTTAGTGGAGCTGGTGGCAGCTCCAGTAACTTTCATCTGAGAGCAGAGTTCAATAATGACACCTTTAATAGCTTGTCTTATAACACCAAATTTATAGGCACCAATCTTTCCAGGAAGCTTATTCAAAATAGCAGTTGTTACCTAATTTGTTAAAGAATCAATGGAGATTTGTTTCCATTTGGGATATAGAATCATGTCAGAGGAAAGAGTATGCAGAAAATGGAGATATTCCATAAAATATTCATCAAAATGCTGCATATTAGTAAGCTTCATGGATGTAAGTGTGACTGCAGCAAGTTCATTATTTATCTGAGGATAACCACAAAAATTGACAAGAATGCCATGCATTAGGCAACCAATCATGTTATTCACAGGTAATGAAGTTCGTGGATCCATATATGTAGTATTATCCGGGTTTATTACCATAGATGTTTCCCAAGAAGGAATCAGGACATGATGATAATGAATTTCTGCTTGAAGCCAAGAATCAAGGAGTCCTTCAAATCCACTAATGATTTTCCTGGTTGCATTTATTGGAGAAACGTCATCTTCTAAATATATGCGGTAGCAAACCAACATGGAACTCAATGTAGGTAGTATTTATGCTTCAGAGCAATTGTCAATATTCCATGAATATGTGGAAGAAGCAGACCAATCTTGATGATATTTTGATTTCATGACATCTCTTTTATCAGGAGCAAGTGACCAAGAAGAATTCCAAGAATTGCTACCAATAACTTTATGTACAGTTGTATCTTTGATTTCTTCTTCATCAGAAAATGAAATTAGATCAGGAATGTCTTTTGCTATCTGAAAAGTTTCTTTATCAGGAGGAGAAAAATTATTCACAAGAAACTCTAAATCTTCTAGAGTAGGAGGAGCAGAGGGCGCTGCTTCAAATTTGTTGAGTACTGTATCAGAACTGGAAGGCTTATCAGGATCATCTCCTGATTTCAACCACTCAGAAACTGTCATTTTATGTCTAGAGCTTGAAGAGTTTAGATTGGAAAGCATGTCAAGATTAGCCATAGGAGCATAGACAAAAGTAGTTTCTGGTTTAGGAAAAATGATATCACCGGGATTCTTCATTTTTTATTGAAGAGTAGTAGGAACAACATGGAAAGGCAATTGATCTTGAGGATCTGAGAAATAAGTAGTAGCTTTAAAAGTAGGATCAGGAGTGTTTTTCTTTTTCAAACTTTCAACAGAAGTAGAGACAACCCAAACTTGTTTCTTTACTACTTCAAGTGATGTTTTTAAGCTTGTCATCATATCCTGATTCTTATTTGCTACTGAATGTACTTTGCCAATCCATTTGGAATTATCATTAATCCCTCTTTCTAAAACATCAATAGCCTTAGCAATACACAAATCATTTCATCCAAGAGTTTTCATTCCATCTAGTAATTGATCTATGGTAAAATCTACCTTTTGAATAATTTTAACAATTATTTCTTGGAGCATTTTATTTTCTGTGGCTACATATTGCTGATCTCTTTCTAGATATTTAATCAAACTATCTAGAGCAAGATTTGTTGAGTTTGTTGTTGCAACCAATTCCCTGTCTCAAAGATGAGACTGGTCAGACTGAAGTGGAAGTAACTTGAAAATCTTATCATCTTGTCTGATAACAAGATTTTTCCAAGGAGGAATTGTTGTCTCAGTGCTAAGAATAGTGCCATCTATTAATTCCCATTTGTATTGTGGCACTTCTATCTGTAAGGCTGACCCTTGCATCATATTCACTCTAAGGGTTTGACTAATGTTTTCTAACAAAAGATGCCCTTTCATCTTAACAGACTGTAAATGTTTCGGAACATTTGATTTTTGCAACATATTTTTATATTTTTCATCTATGTGAGGGATGATAAGATGTCCAGGAATTTCAACTGGATTTTGCTTAATCTTTGTTTTTATATCTTCACAAGATAGATTCTTGTTTGAACAAAGCCATTTATACTTCATTTTGTTAGGATATTATATATATTACGGAGCAATGGAACACATAAAATATTGCAGAAATATAAACACAGAAAACGCACAAAACAAGATAGACACAAATATACATGGTTCACCCAGTTTGGGCTACGTCCACCGTGAACAGCCAATCCTTCCTTTCTATTATCCAGCAAAATGAAGAGACACGACCTACAACAAATCCACTGTAATATCCTGTGTCTTCTCTCACAGTCTCACCTCTCTGTTTCTCGCTCACACAGAATACACATCTATCTCACAGCCTCAAATACAATGCCCTCATACAAAGAGAGGGGTTTCCTTCTAGGGCAAAA
>APFE030273913.1:0-15843 GCA_000404065.3 Pinus taeda | reverse complement strand
CATTTCTTTGACTTTGCTTCAAGATTTGTTCTATTTTCTTTATCAATATGGACAAAGGCCTCACAACCAAAAGGCTTTAAAATAGAGTATTTTACCTTTTTACCTGTCCATGCTTCCTCTGGAACACCACCATCCAAGGAACTTGAAGGCCCTCTGTTTATTAGATAAACAGCAGTATCTACAGCATCTGCCCAAAACTGTAAAGGCAATCCTGCATGCAATCTCATGCACCTTGCATGCTCCATGATTGTCATGTTCATCCTTTCTGACACGCCATTTTCTTGTGGTGTTCTTGGAACTGTCTTCTCTCTGCGAATTCCATGCTCTGAACAGTACCTATCAAATTCTTTGCTGCAATATTAACCTCCATTGTCTGATCTAAGACACTTCAATTTCTTTCCTGTCTCAATCTCAACCAAAGCTTTCCATTTCTTGAAAGTATCAAATACATCAGATGTATTCTTAATACAATAAATCCAAGTTTTTCTAGTTGCATCATCAATAAAAGTAACATAATAACGAGAGCCACCGAGAGATGGTACCTGAGCAGGTCCCCATACATCTGTATGCACAAGCTCCAATTTTTCATTCTTCTTTTCTTTCCCAACTCTGAGAAATCTGACTCTCTTCTGTTTTCCATAAATGCAATTCTCACGGAAGTCCAAATCAACATTCTTCAAACCCGGCAACAAATTCCTTGAGTGAAGAATCTTCATCCCTTTTTCACTCATGTGTCCAAGCCTATGATGCCATAATGTTGCATCTGCTCCTTTAGAAGTTAAAGCATTAACAGAGTTAGAAATACCATTGCATAAATACAATGTACCAACCTTTTCGCCTTTTGCTATTTCCAGGGCTCCTTTGGTGACCTTCCAAGCTTTATCTGTGAAAGTTGTCACACAACCTTCACCGCCTAACTGCCCTGTTGAAATCAGATTTTTCTTTAGATCTGGAACATGCCTTACCTCCTTTAGTAGCCATTGGTTTCCATTCTGCTGTTTTACAAGAACCTTACCCATTCCAACAATTTTACAGGGTTTATCATCACCCAAACGAACTTGTCCAAAATCTCCTTGAACATAGTCAGGAAAGTATTTCTTATCAGGTGTGGCATGGAATGAGGCCCCTGAATCTACCACCCAGGAATCAGTAATATTTTCGAAAGAAAGAATCAAAGCATCTTGTAACACCTCACATGTCACATTTGCTTCATGATTGTTTTCTTGTTGTGAATCTCCTTCTTTTCCCTTCCGAGATCTACAGTCTTTCTTTAGGTGTCCTTTCTTTCCGCATTTCCAGCACACTATCACCGATCTGGACTTAGATCTACCTTTCCGTGATTTACTGCGATATCCTGAGCTCTTTCCTCTTTCCATTGTTCTTCCTCTAGACTCTGCACTCAAAACATTTCCCGATGTCTCACCCGAGCTCTTCCGTCGCATTTCCTCGCTAAGGATAGCACCGACAACATCATCAAAATTTAAGGTACTAGATCTAGAAACGGAGTTACTAATGGCCATTACCAAACCATTCCAACTTTCTGGTAATGAGCACAAGAATAACAGAGCTCTAACTTCATCATCAAAGTTTACCCCTACAGAACATAACTGACTTGTAACAGTATTAAAATCATTTAAATGATCTGCAACAGATCCACCTTCCGACATCTTCATATTAAATAACCGTTTCATAAGAAATTCCTTGTTTGAGGCCGAGGGTTTTTCATATAGTTTCTCCAACGCCTTAATCAAACCCTCTGTCGTTGTTTCCTTCGAAATGTTGAAGGCGACCGACGCTGCAAGGCACAGCCGTATTGTTCCGAGTGCCTTCCTATCGAGAAGGTTCCATTTTTCATCGTCCATATCCGTCGGCGTCTTTGTTTTTCCGCCCAATGGTAGGTATAGATCTTTCTGAACAGATAATCTCCCATCTGCATCTTCCACAGCGAGAAGTTTTGGCCGTTAAATTTCTCGACCCTAAACTTACCATCTTCCGCCATTGCTCCCACTCGAACTAGGAACCCTTCTTTCCTGCGAGTTTATCAGCCAAATAGACCTTCGGCTCTGATACCAGTTGTTAGAAAATTATGTATTACGGAGCAATGGAACACATAAAATATTGCAGAAATATAAACACAGAAAACGCACAAAACAAGAGAGACACAGATATACGTGGTTCACCCAGTTTGGGCTACGTCCACCTCGAACAACCAATCCTTCCTTTCTATTATCCAGCAAAATGAAGAGACAACCTACAACAAATCCGCTGTAATATCCTTTGTTTTCTCTCACAGTCTCACCTCTCTGTTTCTCGCTCACACAGAATACACATCTATCTCACAACCTCAAATACAATGCCCTCATACAAAGAGAGGGGTTGCCTTCTAGGGCAAAAAACCCTAAACTAAACATAATTTCTACCGTCAGATCATCCTCCTAATGAACGCCCCAGATTGACTAGAAATTACTATACTTTTTCAAGGAAATTTTATAGTTGTTTTTAGCCACCCCCCCTGGACCCCCCCTGCAGCAAATATTTCATGGACGGCGTTGCTGCCCCAATTTTGAACTGGGGTCCAATGTGGTGGTACTTTTGAATATAGAAGATAATCAGGCTCCACACCCAACACATTTGTACTTGGATAATAAAATTCATAAAAAGAAATCCATTGGCTATTCTTTTCCGTCCAAGCTTTCCAATTTTTATTGTTGGCTTTGTTGATTTTTGACCTATCTTTCTTTGAATAGGTTTTCATTTCTTCACAGTATCTATACTCTTGTTGATGAGTATACAGATCCCAGTTAAACATTTTCTTATACCATTCATTTGAGGGATCATAAGGACTTATTCCTTTGTATATCTTAAGAAATTGAATGATTTCTTCATCAGAAGGAAGTTGTAATTTACTAGGTATCTTATTCCTAGGATCCAATCTGTAGCTGGGGATTTCTTCTAGATATCCTAAGCCTTTTGTAGCAGATTTTCCTATTGATTGAAGAAAAATTTCTTCATGAGCTGAAAAAGGAGTACACTTTGTATATTCCTGTGTTTGATTTCTAGAACTTGGAACAAAACGAATCATGTTTATTCTCCTTCTGTCTTTATCCTGTTCTTCTTTTTCATGGGGTTTGGAAAGAATAGGAGTTTGTTGACAAAAGCTAGGAGAACAATGAGGATGATTACATACAGATGGTTGTGGAAATTGTGGAATTTGAAATGCTAATTGCATATTAATTGTTCTAGGAGGAACAATATTTGAATGCGGATACTGTAGAGTTTGTGCAATCATATTTGATAACATATGCATGAAGTTTGGATCAGAAGTAAGATCATATGAAGGACTTGGTGATACTTCAAGAATAGATGCAATAGAGGACATTTGTGGTTTTACTATGACTTTAGTTTTTACAGGGTTTTGTATAACAAGAGGAGGAGGAGGTCCACCATGCTCAGACTGTGCATACTCTGATTAGGGAAAGAAATGAGTTCAAACAAGGCCATTATCTTCTCGAATAGAAGTTTGAGCAGTGATAGGCTGTGGACAGGGAGAAGGACGAATAGAAGCCCAATTTCTGACCCAATCTATTGGCGGTTTAAGATCTCGATGAGATATCATTTGAGGAGCAACAAGATTTAAGCCATAGTCATGAGTGATTAGAGTAGTGAACTCAGAGGTTTTAGAAACTTGTTGGACAATAGGAGTGGTCTTCTTATAAAATTTGATGACACATTGCTAATGAATAACAAAATTATTGCTATTATCTTCAAAATCATCATATCCATGTGTTTGGATGTGAGCATTAGAGCATTGATGGCATTAGGATCATCTAAGGAAATAGAAAAATCAGGAACACAAGACCAAGAAATTGGTCTGTGGGCTAATGTTCCTTGACATCGTCCAATTGAAGCTTTATGAAAAGTTTTCCATCGGTGATCAAAAACACAAGAGAAGATAGCAATGTCTTGACCTTTTCTATGTAGTGGCTAAATTCCAATTTGGATATGACCAAAATGAGCAAAATTGAGACTAGATTTTAGTGCAACTATAAACTCAGATTAGTTCAAAATGTTCATTGTTTGAAGTAGATGATTATTACTCGAGGTTTTTAGAATTTCTTCTTTAACCTTATATCTCCAGTATTGTATAGTGTCTAATAATCCTAGATTTGTATAGACATCTTTGGGGTCTATTTTTGGTAAAGACCAAAAACTAGACTTAGTCTGTTCATTTAATAATGTAATAGATTTATCATGGACGATAGTGTGAAAACAAGATTGTATTTTTTCATTACATTCTCTTTCTTCTTCCTCTCTAAGAAATTCATCAAAACATTTATCACTAAACTCATGAAGAGAAATTCATGCTGGAGAAAAATTATCCATAACCAATGCTTTCTAATAACAGGAAGAAAGTGGAAATACTTTCAACCTCGCTCTGATACCAACTACAAAGTGCACATAGTGAAAGAAAGAATGCAGAAATGCGGAAATAAACAAAATATGTGACTAATACTTTAATCACAAAGAGGGAAGAGACTCCATGTCTAGTTGTTCATGAGAATAATGATGTTCTCTGAACCCAGACAAGGAGTCATTATTAAAACACTGTGAGTAAATTTCTTCCTCACATTCCCAAACTAGTACTTCAACATATTCTGGTACTTCGTCCTGAAAAAGTAGTGGGTCAAAAGGATTTAAATCTGGATCTTTCATGGCATGAAATGACTCATAGTCATGTGAAGATCCATTCATATTTCCCCTGAATATTCTAAAGAAAAGATTCGGGGGAAATATGAATGGCTCTTCACATGACTATGAGTCATTTCATGCCATGAAAGATCTAGATTTAAATCCTTATGGCCAACTACTTTTTCAGGACAAAGTACCAGAATATGCTGAAGTACCAATTTGGGAATGTGAGGAAGAAATTTACTCATAATACTTTAGTAATGACTCCTTGACTAGGTTCAGAGAACATCATTATTCTCATGAACAACTAGAACATTTTGTCATTTTGTAATGTCTTTCTATTCAACTTTGGTGTCAAACAGGTTTTTCGTAAGGTTCCCTGAAAAACAATCTCTTACAGTGTAATCAATCTGACATATATAATTAAATAAAGGGTTAAGAATAAATATAAAATATTTTATGATTCAATTACTATGCAGATGTCCTCTGGGTTACCCGAAAGCAGGATTCTCTCTTATCTGATGTAAGAATAAATATAAAATATTTTATGATTGAATTACTATGCGAATGTCCTCCGGGTTACCCGAAAGCAAGATTCTCTCATATCTGAAGTAAGGATTTGATTTTGATGTAAAGTAAGATACTGTGCGGATGTCCTCCAGGTTACCTGAAAGCAGGATTCTCTCATATTTGATGTAAGGATTTGATTTTGATGTAAAGTTACATTCTCTCATATCCGATATGGAGGTATCACCAAACCTAGAACTGGGAGGATCTATAAATAGATGAAGACTAGGGAAGAGAGGCATTTGGGTTTTGAGAAATTTAGAGATCCTTTTTGCTGGAGAAGTAACGTAGTATTGTTTGAGAAGCAACTTTGTAATACTTGAGTTTTGAAGTTCATCAATAGAGATTCCTCAATTTCTGTAAATCTATGTCTCCTTTGTAGATTGTTTTGGATGCTATTCTCTAACTGCTATGAGCCTTGTTAAGGTTGAAGAAGTCACAAAGACACAGAAGTAGACCGTTGGGCCAAAGTTCATGTTTCAGCATAAGGATATTGTTGAGAAGAATTGTAAGATATTGGAGCGATTAAGTAGACCTAGTATTTATTATGAGCTAATACTCTTATTGGCTTTCATATTCAAATATATTCAAAAACAGATTCGTGATGCTAGATTGCGCAGTAGAGGAGTCTCTTCCCTCTCTGCGTTTAAAGTATCAGTCAGGAATTTTGTTTATTTCCACATTTCTACATTCTCATTTTCGCTATGTGCGCTTTGTAGTTTGGTATCTGACAACTGGTATTAAGGTGAGGTTGAAAGTATTTCTGCTTTCTTCCTGTTGTTAGAAAGCTTTGATTATGGATAATTTTTCTCCAACACAAAGTTCTCTTCATGATTTTAGTGATAAAAGTTTTGATAAAATTCTTAGAGAAGATGAAGAAAGAGAATGTAATGAAAAAATACAATCTGGTTTTCACACTGTCGTCCATGATAAATATATTACATTATTAAATGAACAGAGTATGTTTGGTTCTTGGTATTTACCAAAAATAGACCCCAAAGATGTCTATACAAATATGGGATTATTAGAAACTGTACAATATTATGATATTTACAGTGATGAAAGGAAAATCTATAAGCTAAGAAATGTAGTGCTTCAACATCCTGCCATTGGTAGGACCTCCAGGTATCTCTGCTCCACCTAGGTCTTTAAGGTAGAACGCATTATTTCCCCTAAAAGCATGAACAATATAAGGCCAATTCCAAAGATTATCAAACTTGCCATGTTTTCCTTTGTCTTCTCTCCTTGAATACCATCTCAAAACTTGGTCCCCAATGTTAAAGTCATCAACTTTTGTTCTTCTATCAAAGATATTTTTGACATTTTCTTAAATAACTTAGGTTCTGTTGTATACTTCCTCCTCGGACTACTGCAACTATATAGTTTGATGAATCCTTCTTTGTACATCATTGGGTTCAAATTTCACTTATTAAATGATCGTCATGACTGGAACTCTTAAGGAGGATGGAAAAACTGCATCCATCCCATAGACCAATTAGTATGGTGACATGCCAATTGATTTTTTAGTAGTAAGTCTGTTAGCCCAAAGTGCATTGACCAGCTTGTTGTGCCAAGACTTTTTGTTGTTCTCTAACATATTTTTGATGACGTTTACCAAACTTTTTTTTTTAGGATTCAGCCAACCCATTACCCTAAGGGTAATAAGATGTTGAATGTCCTAGAATAATGTGGTATTTATGGAAAAATCCAACCATATTTTTAGATTTGAAGTCTACAGCATTATCGATGATGAGTTTTCTAGGACAACCAAATATGGAGAGGATATTAGTCTCAAGGAATTTAATAATGACAACATGAGTGGCATTTCTAGAAGGGGTGGCCTCTATCCACTTGGTAATGTAATCAGTGGCTATAAGAATCCACTTATGTTGGGCAAAGGAAGAGGGATGAATTTCACCAATGAAATCCAATCCCCATTGCTGGAAGGGGATTTCAACAGAGATATGCTTTAATGGCAGGGGTAACAATTTTATCTTTCCCTAAAAAATCTGGCATATATGACATGAGGTGACTTTTTTGTGAATGTCAAGGAAAAGGGTAGGCCAATAGAAACTAGCTCTGAGGATTTTATTGGTGGTAGTTTTCAAATAAATATGTCCACCATAGTCACCTTCATGGAATTACTGCATCACTTTATCTGCGCCATCCTTTAACAAACATTTAAGTAAAATACCCCCATCATCTTTCCAATACAATATATTGTCTATAACGCAAAATTTAACTGCTTTTAACTTCATAAATGTTGCCTTTGTTTTTGTCAAACTAGGAGGAGCATTTAAATTTAATAAAACATAAAGCAAGTTTGCATACTAGAGTGAGTTCAGAAATGCCTCATAAATTTGTCGAGTTTCCTGTTCCTCTTGATTATCCAATGAATCAATCAAGTTAATGTCTAATGCATGAAAAATTTGACTTAGCCATCAATTTGTCTAGTCCCAGACCTTTGATTAACTTGGTGGGCTTGATTTCTAAGTCGTATTCCAAAATGACAGCAATCGATTTTCCTCACTTTCCATCAGGTCCATTATGTGTCAAAATGTCCTTAATCATTGCATTAGGTACATAAGCAATAATATGCGAATGCAAAATATATACTCTAAAATATTTTATTGCTTTAACCAATGAAAAGGCTTGTTTTCCATAATATTGTATTTCAAATATGCATCTCTTAAAGCTTTACTAAAGAATGCAATTGGCTGCTCAAAACATTCATTGTTGTTTTGCAGTAAGACTGTTGCAATGTGTGTTCGGAAGCAAAAGAGAATAATATGAAATCTTTGGTAAAATCTGGGTTGATTAACACTGATGCCTTTGTGAATGCTTGTTTAACTAAGTCCAAGGATTGTTTAGCCTCAATACTCCACTTGATTTCGAAGTCTTTTTTAATCATGTTTGTTATGTTTCTAAGAATTTCAGCCAGGTTAGGAATGAATCTCCTTAGGAGATTGATTTTACCAATAAAAGACTGAAGCTCTTTGATGTTTCTTGGATGAGTAATTTTTAACATTGCTTCAATTCTACTGGGATCAATCCTAATTCCATCCTTGGAAATAATGTGACCAAGAAGTTTTCCTTCCTCAAGTCCAAACAATGTCTTCTTAGGATTTAGTGAGATGCCAAACTTTCTACATTTTTCAAACATTCTTCTCAAATGTGCTAAATGTTTCGCATAAGTTTTAGAGTAGACCATAATGTCATCTAGATAAATCACAATAAAACGACCATTTTCATCAGCAAAGGAAATATCCATTTCTCTTTGGAAAGTGGCTCCAACATTCATTAAGCCAAAGGGCATTTTCACATACATGAAAGTGCTCCATGGTGTAGTGAAGGTAGTTTTATCCTAGTCATTATGATTCACTAAGACTTGGTTATAACTTCAGAAACCATCTAATAAGGAAATCCTACTAGCCCCTACTACCTTTTGCAATATATGATCCACTTTGGGTAAGGGGTAGTTGTCTTTAAGGGATACCTTGTTAAGATTTCTTAAATCAATACACAATCTAATTTCTTGAGTTTTCTTTCTAGTAGGCACAATGTTAGAAACCCAATTAGAGTATCTAATAGGAAGTATAATTTTTGCCTCATACATCCTTTTTACTTCTTTCTCAACCAAAGGCATTAAGACAAGATTGATCCTGTTTTTGCTTGAATGGTTTTTGATCTTCTTTGATTGGGATTTTGTGTTGTATGATACTGGTGTCATATGCTTTCAGGTCCTAATAGTTCGAGGCAAGGAAATCTATGAATTCTTTGAAAAGAGCTATATATCATTGTTTTGTGATAATAGGCAATGATTTTGAGAGTTTTATCATTTTGGGATTCTGATCACTACCTATATTGCATTCTTCTATGTCTTCCCTTATAGGTTCCACTTTTGGCTTTTTTTCTACATCATTAAAATCAAAAAGTTCTTCTAACGGAGCTAGATCCCTTGGAAGAACATTATGTTTAAGCTACAATACTTCAAATTCTTCTTTTTTTGGATCAATTTCATGTAATTCTAATTTATGTACATCATTACTGACTGAAATATTTACATATGAATCATCAAGCTATTTATTTATACTAACATACTCAACAATCTTATTTTCTACTTTACAGTTTGAATATTCAATAATGTAATCTTCTCCTTCATAGTCTGAATCTATGTTATTGTCTTCATACTCCTTGGATTGCAAAAAATTTTCAATCTTCTTATCGCTTCTAAATACTTTCCAATATTTCATATTACCAGGTACAACATGATGGTGTTTAACCTCCACTGTATATTTTTTGTTTAGATCAGGCATTTTGCATGTGCTAGTTGACAAAGCTAAACCATTAGCCAATACATTCTAATTCCTTGGAATGAAAAAAAGGTCATATTCCTCAAAAGTTATTAAAAATTCAAGGACAACATTCCTGCAGTTTAATTATTCTGTTTAATAATTAATTCAAAATCTTTATGAACAACAATTCTTTTAGCACCTAACTTCAATAATTGCAATCCTAAAAGAAGTGCCTCATATTCTGCTATATTATTGGTGGAATGAAAACCGAGTTTATAGGAATGACCTTCTACATGATTTTCCCCTGAATTACACACCCAAACACCTACCTCAGAACCTACTTTACTACAAGAGCCATCAAATCTCATGTTCCAAAAAGGTTTAGTTTTAGTGCTTTTGTGCACAATTAGAGTTTGATTTTCTTGTTTTTTTTCAATATCATTTTCTGCTTAAGTAACCTGTGCATCAGTGCCCTCATCATTATAAAGAATAAAAGGGTCCAGGTGAGAATGACCAGGGTAAAGAGGGTAATTATGTGGTTTATCTTGACTGTTGACCATATACTTCATTAAGGTTTCCCTATACAGTCTTCTATGTTGACCAAACACTGGTATAGTTGCATAAGTCATGTCCATTTGTAGGTTTCCTTGTAATTTTGCTCCCCATGAGCATGACAACAACATGCGATACTTTGGGGGAATGTCTACAACCACTATATCCATCACTAGGTTTTTAGTAGGGATTTGGGCTAAAGTAACACACAGGTCTTTGATAAGACCTAGGCACCTAACTTTGCTAGTGTCAAAGGAATACAAATGTTTGTATTGTCTAGTGATGTCAAGTCTTAGTTTCTCCATGACTGTTTTAGGCATTAAAATATGGGATGCACCTAAATCTAGCATAAAATTATGAAGGATTTTTTCATGAATATTCAAAGTCACATAAAATGGAGGAACCCCTCCTTTTGCCCCAAATATGAGGTCAGGTTCATCATCACTCAAATTTACATCAACAGTTTTCTTCCCTATTTTTAATTCCTTCAGGACTTAAGTTATGTATACATTCTTCTTGACTAATTCAGTTAAGGGGATAGAAATTTTCAACTTAGCAAGTTCATTCTCAATACTGAATGGTGTTGGATTTTTAAGCAGATTTGAAAAATCAGATTTATCAGCAAGTAATTTTGTGGCCAGTTCAATTTGTTGGCTGGTAGAAGGGAGATCAGTTTGAGTATTTCTAGAAGTTTTATTAATGGTATTTTTTGTAACAGGTTCTGTAGGATTCTTTCCAATATTTTATGTGGTTTTCTTAGGGGGATTTTCTGTTGTTTTCTTCGAATCAGAATCAGAGACCTACTTAATAGGACTTTTAGTATTCCTTTTAGTTGCGATATCTTGATTTCTTACTTTTAAGATTATACTACCTATGTACTTCCATTATAGCATTTTCAAACTCCTCAGAATCCATTTCAGTTTGGGCTATGAGAAAAATTTGCTGCTCCTCTTGAGTGAGGAACACTATTTCATCTTCATTTATCCCTAACAAATTAATTTGGTTATCATCCAAATCTTCCACAATATTCCCCTCATCATCTGTGTAATTTTTCCGAAAAGGAGGTCGAATGTACTAATCTGGTCTCTTTTTCTCTCTTTGTTTAATTTGGGGAATATTTCTTCTAAAATTTTGGTTCTTGATTTGTTGAAAATTTTGGTTTTCCCTTGCTTGATTAGGGTCATTGATGTTCACTCTCTACATCATTTGATTCACTACTATGACTAGGTTATCAATCTTATGGTCAACAACAGAAGTAGAAGGTTCTTCTTTTATGGTTACTCTGCATTTAGAGTTCAATTTGGCTTTTCTGGCTAGGATGTTGGCTTCAACTTTAATTGCATTTGCTTGCATCTCTTCCAAATTTGTTGGGTCTCTTTCCCTATGTTGATACTCCATATCTACATCAAAACCATCTGAAAAATCAATCAAGGCTAGGCCAGGGGAGGGCTTGATGTCTTATGGGATGGCATTGTAAATAGTATTGAATCTTTCACTATACTCTTCCATAGTTTCATTTGGTTTTATTTTTAACCTTTTATATTCGTTTAGGAGTTAAAGTGGGTTCTTTTTTATCTCTCATCTAGCTAAAAAAGGTTGATGGAAAGAAGCAATATTGGTTATACTTCCTATAGGTAAACCCCTAAACCACTTCTTCACATCACCTCCTAAGCTCTGGGCAAACAATCTCATTTTAACATCGTCTTCATCCACTTCTTGTAGATCAAACACATCATTCATCCTATCCACATGTTGTTGGGTAGTGGAAGCACCAATATTGTCAAAGGTTACAATTTTGGATGGATAATCTACAGGCATAGCATTTAGCTGGCCTGGTAACACTAAGGGTGCATATGCCATAACTATCTTGGTAGATTGAGTTGAGGATGGACCTAGTGGAGGTGTAGTTTTGATAACTACTAGGATAGTAGGTATGGTAGTTTGAGAAACTAGAGGTATAGAAGTTGAAACTATTGAATGAGTAGGACTGGGAGGCTGTAAATGTATAGACTGAGATGAATGACTAGACAAAGAGGTTGTTGCAACAGTCAAAGTAGAGAATTCAATAGATTGTTGAATGAAAGCTTCTTCTATGGCTTGGTACAATACTGAAACTAGACCTTGTAATTTATCAAACTGTTGTAAATATTCTAGATCAGGATCTGTTTCAAGGTCTTGGGTTTGGGAAAAATCTGGTTGCAGTATGGCTTTGTCTATGACAGTTTGATTTATAAAGCCTCAGACTTGGATCTAAACAAACTTTGCTGAAAAGGAAAATCAATTTCTATATCTTGTAAGGTTTCAAATTTCTCTAGGAGAGAATTAGACCTTGAAAAAGGAGTATTTTCCAGAGGAGAATTGAATCTAGACAAGGGACTATTACTATCTTGACTCTCAGTAAAGTTTATCTTTCTCAATAGTTTCTCAGGGTCATCTACAATTTTAGTACGGTTCGGATCAGGGTGAGATCTAGTGTGAATTCTTTTGGGACCCAGGACTATGAGAAATCATCACACAGAAATAAAAATCGAGATATATAGTCTAACAGATATCTACAAAAGCAACCTCAGATCATGTATTTCATTTTGACACAACAATTGCTTGCTGAAATACTGATTTTAAGCTAGGGAATACTAATGTTTTGGATTAAAATGTTCTCTTCCCCTGTCTGGTGACCACTATCTTATCATTTTTTATTTTTGAGGTTGTAGGAGTAATACATTGGACAACATCAAACCACTTTTGAACCTGGGATCTAGCCCTTCCAGCTTTAGAGAGGGCTCTCGCTTTATGATATAAGTTGCTTTTTAAGTAGATTTTAGGCTAGTTATGATTATGCTTGGTTGTTTGTTTGGATTTGGTTGATTGGTTGGTCAATTTGATCAAATCACCTTCTTTCCATTGGGCTATGGAGTCAAATAAGACTGGATGTTGCACCAAAAGTTCAAAGGAGTAATCACAGGGCAAGCTAGCTAGATTGACTAGATCTTTTAAATTAAATTATGGAATGGAGAAAAGGTGTGCTTCAGCATGGATTGAAAAGCATTTAATAATTTCTTAATCAAACTTCAGAAGAAAACATACGGATTGTAAACGAAGTCCAAATATGGTTTTCAAAAACATATATTATTTTTCACATCTCTTGTTTTACAATTTGATTTCAGATGCATAACACAAGGAGAATAACAATGAAAACACAATTACAGTAGGAAAAACATCACCAGTATTTCGTAACACAAGTATCCTGTGAAGAGTCTTTTTATTAATGGTGCTCCAACAATGTGGAAAAATTATAGTGCTTGATAGAAAGAGTTACAATGTTAACAGACCAACCCTCAATACTTCTACATAATGAAGTATTTAAACATGGAATCATATTATTAACTTCAAATTAACATAAATGAAACAATGTGATCAAAAGAGATGAATCTGGTGAAGTGATCTGGACATCTTGCACTGCTTTGGTGGAGAACAGTTACTGAGTGGCCATTATTCGGGTGTAGCACTAGTGAGGCTGACCTGTTCTTTTAATCCTAGAATTCACACAATTTATCTCACCGCCCCTCATCTGGAATGGAAATTTTTTTTACCTTGTGGTAGATCTCATCTACCTCGATATATCAAGTGAAAATGGGTTTTACTACAAAAATGGGTTTTATCTCATGTTGGATGAAACTCATGTTGTTTATAGCTTCATAAAAAGCTTGCCCTATGATTACTCCTTTGAACTTTTGGTGCAACATCCAGTTTTATTTGACTCCATAGCCTAATGGAAATAAAGTGATTTGACCATATCAACCAACTAATCAACCAAATTCAAACAAACAACCAAGCATAATCATAACTAGCCTAAAATCAACTTAAAAACCAAGTTCAATCATAAAGAGAGAGCCCTCTCTGAAGCTCACAGGGCTAGATCCCAACTCCAAAAGTGGTTTGATGTTGTCCAATGTATTTACTCATACAACTTCAAAAATATAGAATGATAACAGGTTTCATCCACACTCTTGCGACCTTCACTATGGCCCATAAGGTGACCTCCGACTTCTCTATATTTAATTATGTGTTACTTTTCACTTTTGCGGTCCGCATGTAACCTTTTACATTAATAAATGTGCCTTTGAGACCTTTGTTTTCTTTTAAGTTTTCATCCACACTCTTACAACCTTCACTATGGCCCATAAGGCCATCTTCTACTTCTTTGAATTTAATTATGTGTTACTTTTCACTAAAGTTAAGCATGTCATTCAAAATGGAATTTAGCTTAGAGTTGCCACTTCAACTTTATTATCATGTGCATTATTATACTTTTTGTGCATTAGATGCTTTTCCATAAACACCAACAAATCATTGAGAGAGCACTCTTCTTCTACCTCAAAAGCTTGTACTCACTTGCTTACTTGTTACTTTAATGAAAAATTAACATCTTCCATTCATAATTACTACTTCTCGTCCCCAGGGTTTAAACAAAATTTACCAACTTTCCTTCTTTTCGCTTTTTATTTTTCAATCTATTCTTCATACCCTATTTACACTGCTTGTTCGAAATTTCAATTTTCAATCTTGCATCTCTTATTACATCTTCAACAACTTGTACTATTTATGCTCACTGACTCACTCTATTGTAATACAAGTGGAAATGTAGCTGACATCTTTACGAATCCTCTTACAAATATGAACTTTGAAGTATTAAGAAAAGCAATTCGGATTTATAGAAAAACAATTTCTCCATTGAGGGGGGGATGTTAGAATAATGTAGAAATGTATAGTTCTAGAATTATGAGTTGTCTTCCTGATGAGTTGTGCATGAGTTGTGCATGTACATTGTTCAGCTAGAATCACAATCTTCCACTAGGTAACAAAGTTCAGATACATAGTAATTGAAATAGAAATTTTGGTAAATTCATTAGCAGATTATTGAATTATATTTAAGAGTTTTTTGTATATGTTTTCTAGTCACATTTTCTCATAATTCTATAAACACTTGTTGGAATAAAAAAATTGAATTATGAATTCTCCATAATCTAAATACTTCAAAAATAAAATATTGAATATATATAATAAAAATAAGTTTTATATAACAAAAGATTGTTTACAATCCACAGATACATATAAAAAATTCACATTTAACTACATTGTTCGACCTACAAAATAACGGATCAATAATAGTAATATCCAACAAAAATATGAAATTTCAACATGGCTATGTTTTCATTAAACATTCCAAGTTCGTATGAAATTCATCTCCAAAATATCTTTCCAAAATTAAATAAACATGACATGTGCAACAATGTCCATAAAAAAAACTTCTTCAACTATCAAAGGCTAAATGAAGTTATCCATAGGCAATAGTGGTATATCGCTAAAATAATATGTATTTGGGTAAAGTGAGAAAACATTTTCATTTTCAACAACATCATTGAAACCTTCAACGGACTACACATGGAACCCATATCTTTCTAAGAGAGAGACAACATCGCCAAGTTTCATTATGCATAATGTTGGTTACCTATACCAATAGGTTTCATATCTCATGATTGACAAAATTCAAGTGCCAAATATGCTCCACTTTGCTGCTACAAAGGATCCATATTTGCAAAAGAAGACAAGGTGTGTACATACCTTCAGGCCTATTAAAATTTTGTGGATGACCCAACAGTCTAATCTGGGTCATGCCATGTTTTCAATTTATGTTGTAGAATAGAGAAAGAAATCTGTCCAAACTGTTTAATCTTGGCAG
>APFE030273911.1:130910-152876 GCA_000404065.3 Pinus taeda | reverse complement strand
TTTTGGACTATTTATATCAATTAGTTTGTAGTGTGGCATCAATTTTTAACCATTGCAAACCTCAAACATTTTCACCATCTAAGTAAAAATTGTCAAAAAAAATTGAAGATAATATCACTGGTTTTAAAATAACCTCTTACTTTTATTACAATTATGTAGATTCTTTTATCACACTAAAAATAACACAAACTCTTTTTTATTTCATTTCACATATCCATCCTCCAATTCCCTTTAAATTTTACTATAAAGGTATGTTGTGTTTATCTTTTTAACTATATCTCCCATCACTTATAGAGTAAGTAATAAAATAATACCAAAGCTTACCATAAAAATGTCTTATAACCGTCTTTTTTACTTAAAAAAAACCTTATTCTACCAACCTAAAAAAATTATAAAATAATCAACGTGATAATAAATTGATAAATAAAATAACAATATAAAAATAAGAAAAAATCAGATCTAATTTTATTTAAAATTAATATAAATCTAAATTTTTTCAAAAAATGAATTATTATAGAATTAAAATAATTTTCAAATTTTACAACATAACATTTGACACTTTAAATTTTAATATTTTAATAATTTAAAATTAAAAATAAAATAACATTTTTTAACTTTAAATTATAATAAGTTAATCAATTTAAAATTAAATAAATATTACACTGAGTTTAAAATAAATTAACTTCTTATTCCAATGTTTTTAAATCATAAATTAAATATAGTATTTCTAAAATATATGAATATTCAGGTGAATAAGACTTTTTCCCATCCATTCCCCTGTCTTCAACGTATCCATAAATATATTTAAATAATAATGATAGTTGCTTCATGTTACTTGAGAAACTAAAATATTTATTTTAATTTTTTATTAAGACATAATATTTCTAAAATATAGTTAGCTCCAATTTACTTGAAGAAACTAACAAGTATATCTATTTTATTTTTATTTTTTTAATATATATTTAATATGAAAGTTTAATTTATTAATTTACAATATATTAATATTAAAGATATAATTAATATTTTTACTTAAAACAAAATTATTATTTAAATATAATAATCTAGTTTTTCTGTTTGAGCTTGTTACTTTGTAATTATAGTCAGAATTGTTTACATTTATGAATAAGTATAAAAAGAGTTTAATGATGTGTAAAATTCATTTATGAATAAGTATAAAAAGAGTTTAATGATGTGTAAAAAAATTCTGAAGCTTATCACATCAAAAAAAATATTAAATATCAAAAAAGCTTTATGAATAGTTATTTAGTTGTTTATTTGATATAGTAAGTTTAATTTAGTTTTTTTTAAATTTAATGGTCAAATGTTTTACATGTTTTTGAGACGGAAAAACAATTTGGATTGATCTATACACTTAGTGCTTTACATGTTTTTGAGGTAGAAAAAAGTAGATTGGAATGATTTTTCCACTGATGTTTCCTAATCCCAATTTATTTCTCGATTTGCTAAAGCATCAACAACTTTATTTCTTCATCAATGAATATGGATTATCATTATGTTTGGGAATGTTAGACTAATATTTTTCAAATGGTGGAGAGATTGAATCAATCACCAATTTGATGTTTATTGTCAGTCATCTCAATCCTTGCAGATTTGTCTTAGTTTGAAACCACTATTTGGGAATCTCCTTTAATCACGAAGCCTAGTGATTTCTTTTGTCTTACGGTTATTAGGTGATGAAAATTAATTTCACATGTCTCATTAACTTTTTCTAATTTGTATTTGATATCCACCTGTTAATCTATAAAATATATTAAATGAAAATTCACATCACATGCTTTGTGAACCCTTTTGGACTCATTTTCATGTTATGCCAATATTTTATATTGTTATGGTGACATGTCTCTATGTTATTATATGAAGATTAATTTCATAGGACTTGGTAAACTTTTGTTGATTCATGATCATTATCCATATGATGTTAATCAAAATTATTATTATAGTGACATATGTCTGTAATAAGATTTGGTTCCTTAATAATATTTAATTTTAAATGGGGATGGTGTGTGTTCTTGTCAACGAGTGACATGGGGAGAGAGGGGCGCGATGATGAAGGAGAAACAACGACAAGGATGGGGCTAGGGTTTCGACTGGAACCTGCAGACTGATCCATGCCTACGGCCGCTTGACTATGTTGTTGCACACTACGCCCTCTCATACTCCAGCCCTGTTTACTCTCACACCGCTCCCGTTTGACGCCGTTACAATCACTCCTCCTTTATTACCTCTCAGATTTTTACCCTTACCCTCCTCCTCGACAAACCCTTGCCTGTTACCCAGTCACTATAGCGACAAGAGACCTTGGTTTTTGAAGGCAGCTGGTGCGGAAATATAGCGATGGTTATGGAGGACCTAGTCGACTACTCGAAAGACCAACTAGTGGGTACCTCCATCTGGACTTCTCCCTAGGTAAACCCGATAAGCAGCTTCCATTACGGCTGTGAATTAATCGACACTGTTGCCTTACTTCCCTCGATATCAGGGCCCTCATGCTTGGTGGCTACACTCTCAGAGGCCTCCCCCTCCATCCCTGACCTCACAGCCCAGCTATTGTCCCCTTCTACCCTAAATTTTGTGGATCAAACCCTAGATCCCAGTCTGGGCATCTCCTCTGAGGGTATCTCATCTTTCCCTTCCTCCATCGGCTCCCGCGTCCTCTCTGCAACGACCAATAGCGATAGTGCCGCCTCTAATTTGCTGGCCTCATCGGCCCCCCCTTCTGGCAATATCACTGAAATCCCGCCCATCTTGGGGGTTTTTTCCCTCTTATCCTCCCTTGGGCATCCCTACACCTAAGACTAACCCTTCCCACAAAAGCCATCAGAACTCCATACCGGATGATGGAACTCGGAAAGTAAAGAAGCAAAGGATCCTGAGACCAAAAGATTTGGAGGTTTTCCCCAGTTTGGGTGAGGGTTTCCCATGGAACGAGGCGATGGACATAGCCGAGCGAATCCTGGTTGGAAGAGTCAGGGGTCGTTTTTATGGCGCTACCAGATTGAAGCAGTGGGCCACAGAGGTTTGGGGGCATCATTTAACCGAACCACCGGTGGTTTAGACTCTTGTTAAAGGAAGGTTCATGCTTCGTTTTGCCAGGGCAAAGCATACCAACTAGGTACTTTCAGCAGTTTAGCATATTGAACAAGCCCTGGTGTTCCTATGGAGATGGACACCACTTTTCGACCCAGAAAGAGAACAGCTTGGTGCTAGCCCTCTCTGGGTTAGACTACTCAGCCTGACTCTTCAGTTCTAGTCAAAAGACATCTTTAGGCATATCGAGAACTCTTTGGGCACCCATCTAGAGTATGACAAAACCTATCTCTCGACAGGAAGAATGGCGTATGCAAGAATTCTAGTACACATTGACACCAGTGATGGGCTTCAGGAATATATCACAATCCAATGGAGGAACTTCTCTCGACAATTCCCCCAAAGACAGACCAGGAATAGGGGGAGCAGCCCCACAACAAGGATGATGGGATTCAAAGCGATCCACCACAATTGCACATGTCTCTCTCGCAGGGGACCCTGAAGAAACGCGGTAGGCCTCTGCTTCGACCTCCCTCTCCTCCTCTCACCAGGGCAAAAGTGACTGCTGGGTCAATGGTTTCTTCGGGTAAACGACCAATCTCTCCTACTCCTTCTTGTAATCATGATATTGATGGATTAAATGAATTTATGGTTGATTTTTCTTTAAATGGAATCATAAACCCTCCCTCACAATCCCCTCTGGTTGTCTCCTCTCCCACATCATTTCTTGCCTCCTCTGGAGCCATCCCAACACCCCCTTCCCCCCCTAATGTCACTCATATTCCTATAGCTAGTCCTCCTTCCCCTCGGTACCGGACGCCATCGAAGGCTACGAAGAAGATAATAACCCAGGATTATATTAGGCTTGATCCCTCTTTAACCCCCTTTCCTCCCAAGCTTCCGTGGGGTTGAACCTCCACCCTCTCAAAGGCTCAAATTCGGGCCAGAGGTAAAATTGCCTTGTTCAGGCAATCAACCATTCATAGGGCACTTAGAGCTTTGAATCCCTCATCTAACACCCCCCTCATGAAGATTGCCTCCTTCAATTGCAGAGGGTTGGCTAGACCCGAAAAAAAAAAACTAGCCCTCCGCAGACGGTTTCAAACCTCTCCCATTGATATCATCCTTCTCCAAGAAACTCTAGGACCTACTGACACCATTACTCACCTCCTTGAGGCCATGTTCCCTAGATGGAATTCATAGGAATAGATGCTAATGAAAGATCAGGAGGCCTTGCCCTGGGATACAACACCCGCACCTTAAATCTTTGTAACTGTTGGGGAGGTCTCGGGCACATAGGGGCAGACCTCTTCTCAACTAATTTAGGCTTGGATATTCGAGTCTTTAATTTTTATGGGCCTTGCCAACATAGGTCTGCCTTCTGGGACCATATCCTCGGCTTATGAGTTTTTCAAAATGATTATTTAATCATGGGAGGGGACTTAAACTTCTCCATAGGACACTCTGAGTCATGGGGGCATCATGCACAACAAGACCCCTTATCTGCCTGTTTCGAGAATCTGCTAGGCTCCCACAATCTATTGGGCATCCCCTATGCCAAGTTCACACCTACCTGGAGGAACAATAAGGCTGGCGAGGATTGTCTTCCTCGAATACTTGATCGTTTCCTTATTAAGGAAGGACTTTTGACCTTGGGTCTTCTCCACAGACAATGGGTGGCATCAAGAGGGGTCTCTAATCACCTACCTATCTTCATGGAAATCAGTGGGGGACCTCGAAAGCCCAAGGGACCTTACAAGTTCATCTCCTCTTGGCTAAAGGACCCCACGTATAATCAAATGTTCAAGGAATACTAGAAGGCACATCCCCCAGGTGTGGGTGGGAACATAGCAGAGGCTTTCACTCACAACCTCATGGAGTTGAAGAGACTATCAAAAGCCTGGGTGCACAACAAGAGAATAAAAGATGATCAATCTCTATTGAATGTCGAGAAGGAAATCGCTAAGATTTAAAAAGACCTGGCAGGGGCATACAGAGTGAACGATCAAATAAATAAACTCACGGAGCTATATACCACCAGAAGGAAAATTATTAAGGATCGTGACGAATTTTGGTGACTGAGAAGTAGGGCGACCTGGCTGCTCGAGGGAGATGACAATACAAAGTTCTATCACAAGTTTGCAAATGGTAGGAAAGCCATCAACACCATCTGGCAACTCTCGAACAAGCAAGATCACACTGTCAATGATTTCCCTCAATTGGCTTCCTTAACAAACGTGCACTTTAAATAGACCTACAGGGCACCCCTTAATGCTAATATAGCCGAAATTATACAAGCAGCTCAATTATTCCCTCAATTTTTGGATCAGGAGGCAAGCATGGAACTGACAAAGGAGATTAATATCGGGGAATTAGAAGCCACGATCAAATGGTTTAAGAAGGACAAAAGCCTTGGACCAGATGGTTGGGTGATTGAGTTTTACTCAGCTTTTTTTGATACTCTGGGGGAGAACCTTCTAAAAGTCATTGAACACTCCAGAACTAGTGGAAAGATTCCTGAATCCTTCACCTCCACTTTCATCACCCTCATTCCAAAATCCGACAACCCTTCCACTTTGGATGACTACAAACCTATATCTTTATGTAATTGCATCTATAAGATCATGGCAAAGATTATTGCAAATCAAATGTGGCCCATACTATCCAAGTACATTTCGCCAGAGCAATTTTCCTTTCTACAAGATCGATAAATTCATGAAGCAGTGGGAACTACCCAGGAGGTGCTACACTCTCTGCACTCCAAGAAAATCAAAGGTATGATCCTAAAGGTAGACCTCTCAAAAGATTTTGATAGAGCAAACTAGATATATATTAGAATGCTCTGAACCCACCTAGACTTCCCCTTTGATTTCATAAAATGTAACATAAGCTGCATCACTAACATACCTTTCAGTGTGTTGATCAACGAGGCAACTTCCCCCTTTTTTTATTCTGAAAGAGGTCTCGGATAGGGATGCCCCTATCCCCTTTGTTGTTCCTACTGATAATGGAAGGTCTTAGCAGGCTGGTCAAAGAAGAATTCAGAAGAGGCAGACTAAAGGGAATAAAAATCACAGATGATTGCATCTTGGCACATCTATTATTTGTGGACAATGTTCTTCTTTTCCTCAATGGAAGCATTGGAGACTTAACAAACATGAAGAACACAATTGCATTATTCCAAACAGCCATGGCTATGATTGTAAATTGCAACAAGTCAACCCTCACAGAGACTAGATGTTCCCCCCATGAAATCCATTATGCACCGCAAATATTCCAATACATTCTTCTTAGGCTGGAGGATGGTCTTAGATATCTAGGATACAAGTTGAAACCTCTGTGGTACAAGATTTCATATTGGACCTGGCTAATCTCCAAAATGGAGAAAAGACTAAACATTTGGTACCACAAATACCTTTCCAGGGCAGGTAGACTCACGCTCATTAAATATGTCGTGGAGGCCACCCTGGTTTACTAGATGTCACTAGCTTGGATCCCCCGAGGTATTCTATCCAGAATTTAGGTCTTATGTTGTAGATTCCTTTGGAAAGGAAAACAAACAAGAAGAATCTTCACATGGGTAAAGTGGGAGGCCCTAATTCTGCCCAAGAAATGGGGCGGATGGGGCATAAAGAAATTAGAAGATTTCTCCTCAGCTCTAGTGGCAAAACTAGGATGGCATCTTCTTACAACAAACAACCTATGGACTAGAGTGGCTTGTTCAAAATATATTGCTCCCTCAAACCTGATGGATTGGATAAGTCAACCGCAAATATTACAATCAGGGGTCTCAATTATATGGAAGGTGGTAACAAAATCACTTAACATCATTAGGGATGGCATTACATGGACAATTTAGTCCATAATGAAAGTAAGGATTGGTCGGGATCCTTGGATTATATGGGGAAATTTACATAGGCTGCTAGAGGACCTCCAATCTTTCCTTAGGAACTGCAACATTACCCATATTGGTCATATAGAAGACGTGGAGCACTCCATCCTTTTTCAGCAAGCTTTGAAGTCAGCCCAGAGATTAAACATTCCCCATCAATGGACTCAACAATGGAATACCTTCATTAGGGCCCTCACTGAGGCACATATCAGGATTGGGGAGGATGCAGATGAAGTTGTTTTGGCACTTTCAAAAGTAGGAAGATACACACCAAAGGAGGGTATATCTAGTACTTGTTGATGATCGTCACCCACAAGTCCTAGAATCATGGTGGAAGCATCTATGGAAGTTAAAATCCCCCGCCCCCCCAGGAGCAAAATTCTCATGTGGACCATTCTAAAGAACAAAATCCCCACTGGAGATAACCTTCTTAAGCGAGCTCATCATGGCCCCTTCTGGTGTCACTATGTAAATGCAACAATGAATATGTTACTCATCTTTTTATTGAATGTTCGGCTACCCAAGACAAGGTGGAATGGTGCCTCTGTAAAGGAATCTTGGTCGAATTGGTGGACAAGCACCTGTCCACAAAAACTCAGAAATCTTCCTTTACTTATATGTTGAGGATTGTGGAGAGCCCGTAACAACCTCATCTTCCAAAACTCCCTGCCGCGCTGGCCCTCCATTACTTCTCGTATCATCTCTGCCTATTCCATAATACCTGATGACAAGGAAAAAACCCGAACGAGAACCATCATTCCCAAATCTATAGACCATTCAAATCCATGGGCTTACTTTGACGGATCTGCCCAGGAGGACGGATGTGGGGGAGGGGCCATAATTAACCTCTATGTCTCTCATTCCCTCCACATACATATGGGTTTAGGGGGAGGTACTAATAATTTTGCAGAGCTATCCTCTACAAAATTCCTCATCCAACATGCTTTGCAAATCCAATGCCAAGACATTCAACTTTTTGGTGACTCAAAAATTGTTTGTGATTGGATAAACAAAAAATCTAGATGCTCGGCATACACTCTATTACACATTATAGAAGAGGCCCACCATCTTATTACTGCTTTTGACTCATTTACATGTCATCATATTTACAGGGAGCTAAATGCAGATGCTGACAAATTATTTAAAGAAGCTGCGCACAGACCATCCGACTTTTGGATGATCCAGGAACACAGAGAGGGAAATTTCTACCAATACTACCACCGGCCCTTTATGGACATAGATGCTACAGCAAGCTCTTAGGGAGCTTAGATCATGGTTTTTTTGTTTACCACCCATAAATATCCATACATTTTATTTATTTTTTAGTTTTTTCAACAAGAACTATGGACAGATTATATAACTACCAGCCATTCTATGCTACCCTTCTTTTTGATAAAAACAATATGATTATCATTTTAGAAAAGGATGCCTCCCTGTGTGGATGAAAGGCATCAAATTTTTTGGATTTCTTTTTTGAAACTGAGAGGCACTACCTCTTACAGCATATGCTTATGCATATACAGCATGTAATCTTTATATATCAATGAAAATTACGTTTTTTTCCAAAGGGAAAATATATATATATATAATTTTAAATTTCTAATATCATTAAATATATAGCTAAATGTTGATAATAACATTCCATTTTGAAAAAATTTGTAATTACTTTAAGAAATTTTTGCATGATTCTTTTTATACATAATATGTAGGGTATTGTTTGGTGGTAAGAATAAATGGCATCAAACAAGTCCCTTAAACATTGTAGAATCTAGCACTTGATCATACAATTTTTATTGATAGGTGACATTGCTATGTGAGCCTCATAACACTACTATTAGACATGGAGTCTTGCTATACAAATGGTTGATTTGGGCACTGCAATAAATGTGATGACTAGAGAAACCCTTTAGTTGCTCGGATTCATCAATTTAAGACCAACCCTTACTATGCTAGAACCTACTGACTAATCTAAAATTTGACTAGAAGGAATCGTAGAATATGTCATCATTTATGTGGATTCCTGGGAATACCATGCTAACTTCTTAGTGTTGCAGTCCAAAACTCTCCTACGAGGACATCCCCTTATTATGGAAAGACCCTAGTTAGCCATTGTTGATGCATTTATCAGTTGCGGGTTAGGATTTATGATGATATATAATGGGAATATCATGAATAATTTATTCTTTTATCCCCATGCCAAACCAAGCATGGATTATGAAACTCCCTTATGGGCTGAGTTTGATCCAGAAGAAGATGGTGTGTAACCACTTCTCACTATTAGTAAGGCTCTTTCTTTCAAGGACCAAATAGAGGGAGACATTATTAGCAGTTTCATTAGTGACCCTTCCAATGTTACACAACCAATGTTTCAACTCCTGAGTGATGATCTTGTTACACAAGAGATACCAATTATTCCAAATTACAAAAGAATTCGAGTTGAAATTAAGCCAAAAAAATACCTTAAATATCAATCCAAAACTATCTCCTAAAGAATAAGAGTCACTGATACATCTGTTGTGAGAACAAAAGGAGGATTTTTCATGGGATAACAGGGATATGAGCGAATTTCTCCCTATTTATCTACCCATCACATTTATATCAAGGATAATTGCCATCATATTCACCATCTACAACATCAAATGAACCCAGCCCTGAAAGACATTGTCAAAGAAGAGATCCAAAAAAATTTAAATGCTAACTTCATATATCAAATCTCGGATATTCAATGGGTTTCTCTATCGGTCATTGTTCCCAAAACTAATGGGAAACAGAGGGTGTAATGTGTTGACTAGAGAGAGCTTAATAAGGACACCCAAAAGACCACTTCCCATTACCTTTCATCCATTATGTCCTCGAAAATTTATCAGGTAAGAATTTGTATCATTCCTTGATGGTTTTATCGGATACAATCAAATTCAAATTGCCTCTGAGTACCAGGGCAAGACTATTTTTACTTTCCCCTAAGGTAAATTTGCATATCAAGTCCTTCCTTTTGGACTTTGTAATGCATTTTCCACTTTCTGGCAAGCGCTATTAGGATTCTTCTTGGATTTGCTTAATTATTGTGTAGATATTTATATGAATGACCTAAGCCACATGGATATATTTTTTATAGAGCTTTTGATAATCTTTAAAAAGTTATAACGATGTATACAAGGGCACCTTATCTTAAGAATTGAAAAATACCATATGCTAATGAATGAAGGAGTTGTACTTGGACATTATCTTTCTTCTAAAAGGGTATGAGTTGATTTGGTGAAAAATGAGGTAATCTTGAAAATTACCCCTCTAAAACTCAAAAAGAGGTATGTGGCTTCATAGGGCATGTAGGTTACTATTTGCATTTCAATAAAAAAATTTCAAAGCTTGCATCTCCATTTTTTGTGCTACTTGTAAAGGATACAAAATTTATATGGATTATTAAATGTCAAAATGCTTTAACAAGTCTGAAAAGGTGTTTGTCTGAAACTTCTATCTTATGAGGATGTGATTGGAACTTTCCATACCATGTTTCTACACATGCCTCTTATACTGATATTGGAGTCGTACTAGGACAACAAGAAGAATAGAGACCTTATGCCATCTACTACATTAGAAAGAACTTGACCCCCCCCCCATAATTAAACTATGCGGTAATTGAAAGGATTGTATTGTTGTTGTACATGCCATCAATGCATTTCAGCATTATATTACAAGCTATCAGGTATTTGTACATACTAACCACTCTATCATTTGATTTCTAATGAATAAGCATATTGCAAGTGGCAGAGTTACTAGGTGGTTACTTTTGTTACAAGAATTTCACATTACTATTGTATGTAAACTTGGGAAGGATAATGTCATTGTTGACTTTCTTTTTAGGATTACCACTAGTAGTGATAGCTTGCCTATTGAGGATTTCTTTCTAGATGAGCACCTTTTTGCAGTATCTACTCACTTATCATGTTATGGAGATATTGCTAACTATCTTGATGTAGGAAATCTCTTGTACCGCCTCCCTCCAAGAGAAAAGTGAAGTATCATTCAACAAAGTGCTTGATATTCCTAGGTGGTGGCTATCTCTTTCACACTAGGATTGATCTTGAAATATGGTGTTGTGTGAAGGAAGATGAATTCCATGATATATTAAAGGCTTACCATGATGAGCCTTGTGGCAGACACTTTGTTGAAAAAATAACAAGTCATAAAGTGCTTCACATGGGCTACTTTTGGCCCACCATATTCCAAGATGCAGAGAAGTATGTACAAGGGTGTGACAACTGCCAAAGAATGGGTCAACCTATCCAATCATATGAGATCTTGTTTCAACCACAATAATTTATTGATCCTTTTGAAAAATCGACTCTTGATTTTGTAGGGCATACTAATCCCACATATGATCAAAAGTCCTATATTATATTTTGTACATATTATGTAACCAAGTGGGTTGAGGCCAACGAAATCACTAGATCCACAAAGCAAGTTGTATGAGGACATATTTTTTCCTTATGGGGTGTCGAGAGAGATAGTTACAAGTGGAACTTCCTAGTTGAATGAGAAACTCATCAAAAAGTACAAGATTCACCATAGGGTCACCTCACCATACCACCCACAATAAAATGGACAAGTCGAGAGTATCAATAAAGTTATTGAGGCTATCCTTATTAAGACCGAGGTTAGTCACCACCAATATTAGGTTGAGAAACTTATAGAGGCACTTTTTGCCTACAAGACTACATAGAAGAACACCACAACTTTCTCCCCATATGAGATTGTGTATGGTAAGAGTCTTATTTTTCCTATTGAATTTGAGATCAAGACACTCAAGGTTTCTTTAGAAGTGAATTTGGATTTAACTATAACATAGAGACACCATTTGAACCAACTTAATGAACTAGATGAAATGCATTTGGTTGTTATTATGCACCACTACCATTAAACAACAACATCCCTAGTTGCATGACAGGATTATCAAGAAGGTGTTTCAAAAAGGTGATTGGGTATTACTATATGACTCAAGGTTCAAGAACTTTAAAAGGAAGTTTCACACCAAGTTGTTAGGTACTTATGAATTAGATACAGTTTTCGACAACAGGACTGTTAAGTGTACAATCATTAACGAATCACAAAAATATTTGCTCACTAATGGACATCGTCTTTGATTTTATCATAAACCACTTTCTAAGGATTCATTTTATCATATTGTCTCAAATTAATATCTTGATATTCTTGGTGTAGTGGAATATCTCCCTTCGCTACCAACTAATTAGTTTATTTTAGTTTTTTTTTTAAAAACTAACAGTGAAAATCCCTTTCGGGGCTCGGTGAGAGAGGTATCAACTAAAAACCATATTGTTTGTGGTTGAAACCACCCTTCCTTTACATTATATATCCTTATTCTCTAACAATAACAACTCTCACATGCAACTTTTTATATGTTGCTACAATTGTTGTTACACTGATTGTTAATACATAGATGCAGATATTGTGGGCACTATCATTCTCGTATGATATTATTGAATGTTTTTTTTGCGTAACTACACAACCAAACCTTGAAATTTTTCATCAAAGGGGAAAAATAATGCTAATTACCATGAACTCTGCCAGCATTGTACCTTCTACAAAGTTAGCATTATCACGCCATGACCATCATAATTAGTCGCAAGGTCACATTACAAGGTAAGCGTTTGACAAGTACATATCCCTTCCATTTTCTTGCATCACTACGATTTGAGTGACATGAACCACCTACCATGATGGTCGAGGACAGCCTCTATCTTAGTTTGGGTGGGTTTACATCATACCATTATATGCTATATCATGTGCCACAACATCAATACAATGACATACATCATGAATTGGAATGCCACATATCAATTATTGACATGTGCATCACCACTCTCGATACCACCATTTATTACATTTTTGTTGCCGTTACTCTAACCCAGTCTCTCACAACCCATTCATATATCCCAGTATTACTTACCAATTATGACTCCTCGTCACCATCAACCTTTCCAATTTTTGAAAACTTAAATTTATTCTCCCCAATAGATTGCATATCGCATTTTTTGTAGTAGTAACAATGCCTACATCTATACATAACCGTGGGAGGAGTTGTTTTGCATCATGAACCAAAATCAACTAACTTATTACATAATTACTCGAGAGTTTACAAGAATTTTCAAAATGTTGCGTGGTTGGTGTACTTTGAGAAGTTTAAGGGGTTTAATGAAGCCATTTCTCTTGAATTCGCATAGAATTTGATAGAAAATAGCTCAATTATGAGAGGGATAGAAAATGAAATTAGAGAATATTTAATTTCCCAAGTAATAGGTTTACCTCGGATAAGAGCAAGATGGATCAACAAGAAAACACATATTTAGATACAAAAGGCCAATTTTCTAAGAGAGGGTGAATAAATCAAGAACAAGGGCAAAGGCATATAAATAACTTCATGGCCACACCCATAGCAAGATCTAGCATACTTTCTGCAAAAATACATCACTTGTGAAGGCTATTTTGGGATGGTTTTCAACTATGACTTCATGTTATTGACCTATCCCCATCATGATAAATTGATCAACATGCCTTGATTCTTGCTAGAATCATTGAAACATATGACCAATGTTATTGGGCAGGAAAAGAATCCAGAAACCTACGTAACAAATCATAAGTTGACTAAGTTCATCATTATTAATGCACTTGAGAAATAAGGAAGAAAATGGACAAGATTGGTGACCTTTTCCATAGGGTCAAGTCGACGAGTTGGCAAAGAAGAATTGAGGAATGACTAAGAAGAAGAAACAGAGGAAGGAATCAAGGATTTCATAAAATAAGGGTTAGGTATTCCAGGCCAACATCACTAGCACAATCATCCAAAATGTTGCATAATATTGAGAAGACAAAGGATAAATCCACTATAGAGAAGGAAAAGGATCTCAAATAGAAAAAGGTCAACATTCCTCCTCCTGGTATGTTCAAAATTGACCCTCTGTCTCAGCAAGTTACTAGTTTAAGGAAAGAAAATGTTGAATTAAGAAAACAACTTGCAATTTTAAGAAATAAAACTTAGACCGAACAATTTTCAAGACTAGAAACCCTCATTGAGGCTATTAAAATGATGGTACATCCTCCTCTCCCTCTGAAAATAAAAATATCAAAAAACTATTGTGTGAATCTTGTGGGGAGATTTTTAGTGAGGCAAGGTATACATGGGATGGTATAGAGGGGTCAAATTTTGTTTTGGTTGGAGTACAAATAGAACCTAAGTGGTAAGATATGGAAATTTTAGAAGAGCAAGCACAAGATAGTACACAAGAACCTACCGAAGATGCTACTATCACATAAGAACTAATAGCGGAGGCAGAGAAACATGTGGAAAATTAATTGGTTGGTACAAAATAACTTGTTGACGATGTTGTTGTCACACAAGAACTAGTAGTTGAGGTAAAGTCGCATATGGAAAATTAATTAATCAGTATAGAAGAACCCATCAATAACATTGTTGTCACATAAGATCCAACAATTGAGGTAGTACAATTTGAAATATTAGATAAGAAAGAAATCGAGGAAAATATACAAAAATCTATTGCCAATGCTACAATCACAATAGTTGAGACAGTATGTGTCAAATTTGAGAAGGAGGACAGCTCTAATATAGGAAAAAACAAATATCGTAGATATTTGTTCCAGAAACATTGAGTGGTTGAAACAGGGCACACTAGAAGGCACTAGATTAAGGAGGGAAGTATTTGATATGAGAGTGAAGGATAAAGACCCATATGACTACCTAAATTTTGTAGATGCCCTTTCAAGAGTACTGATATATGTTAGTTGGATCAGGTGTTGTGGGCCTAGATGGCTTGGATTGAAATTATGGTTTCTGCTTATTTGGCTCCCAATGCCTAGGTATCAACATTATTTTAAATTGAAGCCTATGGATGTAAAGACATGGTGGCAAGACCTAATTTATTTTAAAGGATTTAGGGCTATCACATAGGATCTTACAGGTGCTTATAATTTCACTAAGCTAAAATCACAGTATACATTGAAGGTTTCCTAATGGGTCTGCATGCTGACATGCAATTGGTTTAATTAGGGGGAGATGTTGGGCTCAAGAATTGGCATCCTTTTCACTACCATTTTCCACCTTTTTGACCATTTTTCCTTTCATAATCATATCCTTTTATCTAATTGTTTATCTTTTTGACCAAGTTATGCCACTTTCTTATGTCACTCTAACTTATGCATTTTTGCTTGCATTTGATGAGAGAATAGTTGTTTTGAGTATTTTACTATTGAAATGACAAAGAAGAATGTTTACATGATGACCTAGTTAGCTAGGATGTTGTTATTCCCCTGTTCCAGTTCTATTGTTATTCCAATGTCGAATATTATGTTCAATGCTGATAGAATTCTTGGTACTATCTTCGGGTGCTAACATGTACATTGTTACGCAACGAGGTCAACTTGGACCACTATGCTAACATTTAATTGACCTTTCTTTATAAGATGGCCAATTTTTCCATGATAGTTATGATTTCCATCATTCTAACTACTCAATAAAATGAGGCAACTATTATGGCATCAATTTTATTTGAAATTAATTTGTTGTAACTCTCTTAAAAAAAAAGACTTTTGATTACTATTATTTGAACAGCCTAAGAATCAAAATATTATCATGGTTTTTCATCATTATTTGCACTAATATTGGACTAGGTAGACCAACTTATAAGAAGGACCTATCTGCCATGAAAAGGGATTGACATTATTGTTAATTTGAATTGTGCATTTGTACATTTTATTTTTCGAATTAATGAAATCCTCAGCAAGTTCGTGGTTCTCTTTATGATTTGTTGTGTTATCCTATGAGCTATATCTTCTCCAACTCCCTGTTAAGGAGGAAGGGGCCTCCTCTTTAGTAGGGATCATTGTGTTTTCATAAAGGTAGTATAGTTACTTTGTTTATTTGCTTGTTTTAATTCATGTAATTGTGTTTTATAGTTGTCACATATTTATTGCTATATTTAGGCTCTATTGTTATTAGTGTGTTATGATAGCTTGAGGATATCAATATTTAGTCATAGTAATTGTAGAAGCAATCTTTATCATTTATATGTTACTACTACTGATTTCCATTATTATAGGTTGCTATGATTTACCTCTCTTAAGAAGTGCTAATAAGTTGCTATGATTTACCTCTATTAAGGAGTCCTAATAAGTTGCTATTATATGTTGTTATGATTTATTCCTGTTATAACTTTTCTTTTTTATTTCCACCCATATTTCATTGACTCCATCTAGTAGAAACATTTATGTTGAAAGAGTGGTTGTGTCGTTACATAATTTCATTTCGAAGTTGGTAGCATAAGAACTACTAATTGTGTAATTGTGGTTGAGTTATTTTATGCAAGTGAGGACCTGATTTCTATGAGTGTTCTTTCCTTTATACAAGAGTGGTTTATGGTATCCAATTGCTTTTTTTATTTCTACAAGTGTGATTTCCATTTCCAAAACTATGTGAAGTTCTTTCATGCAAGTGTCAAGTTTGACAACAATATCTTCATTTACAACATTGAGTTGATTTTCATTCCTACAAGTGTGAGTAACCATAGTAACATTGGGCTTGGTTTAGGGATAAGTTCTTGTTGAGGAAGAATCAGGTGATTTAGGGATAGTGTCAGTTAATGAATGTTGTCTTCATATACTATGCACAATAATCCTGAGATAAAGAAACCTACCCTAGATGATAATTTATGTTAGTGGCATTATATTATGAAGACAATGAAAACACCAACTATAATATAACGCCACTAACATAAATTATCAGCTAGGGTAGGTTTGTTTATCTCAGGGTTATTGTGCATAGTATATGAAGACAACATAACTGACAATATCCCTAAATCACTTGATGCTTCCTATATGTGTGTGTGTGTGTGTGTAAAGTGAAAGAGAAAGAGAAACTTCCTTAACTAATGGCTCAAGCCACGTAGAACCAAGAATCATACCCATGTTAATGAAGATACATGTGGTTGAATAAAGTGATTGTCTTGTGTGCATTAAAATAAATAATCCAAACTTCATAAATTAAATATATTTAATGCCATAAGGTCCATATTGCACTAAGTCTAGCCAATCCTAAAACTACCTTTTCCAAAAACACCTTCAAACATTCTTAATCCTTGATCAAAATAAATTACATTTGTATGAACACCACAAATCTAACCACAATGGTACTCATAATAAATAGTATATATAGAAGGCTCCAAGTCCTTCAATTTAGCTCTTGAAAAAGATTACACATGATCCTGGATTCTTTCTTTAAAGAATATTTTAAAATATTTCTTTGACATTCTAGATGAAGACTTTTCTTATGTACTATTTACCATAAAAGCTAAGGATTTTACTTGTGGAATCAAATTTCTAAATCCATATGGATAGCTTGATTTTTGGCAACATGCACAAAACATCTTTTCATAGTTGGTTGAAGCCCAACCTGCATATTTGAGATCCACTAGTAGTCTTACACTACTAGAAAACCATCAAGGTTGCTTAAGAGTATGAGAGGCGGAGTTTTTCCTCTATCCTTTTATCATTATCTTATCATTTAAGAGACTTCTTATAGCATTTTTTACAATGACAACAAGTGGTCAAGGAACATAAGAATCATCCATATTCATTGAAAAATTTAGGCATAAAACCACATATATAAATTGAACTACCAACAAAGAAAATACATTTATTCACACATTTGGATTCATCATTTTCATGTCAACAAATGAATAAGTACATTTCTAATTAAAGCATGGAGGCAATTATATAAAAATTACTTACTTTTGGAAACTAAGATGGGAATCAACCTTTTCTACCCAACCACAGGGACAATTGCACATGTAACTTTCTATAACTGGCCATCCCTAGATAGGTCATGGGAAAAATTGATAAATCATTAGTAAATGGTTGGGTGAAGGAAACTCTCCTTCACTACCATGAAAACATCAAAGATATCCTCTACATATTAAGCCTTGGATCTCCACAAATTTCCAAATGCCTCTCGGTTGGATAGTATAGAAATAAAGAAATCCCTTTACTACTCTTTAGTCACTTAGTGATAATTGCTTATCATGCTTTCCCATAACACATCCATTTATGAACCTGTTGTAGCGGCTACAACCACCCTCCAAAATTTTTCCTTAGCTTAGTTTTGGAGCCTCCCTCCCAACCTTTCATAGTACCTTGCCTTGATTCATCAAGTTCACAAGCTTTAGTATTTTGCTTCCACAAAGGCAGCCTCTCGATCACAGCTTGATGCATTCCCCTCACAGGTTGATCACCTAGACTTAGTCCAGTTGCAGGCTAAGAAGCTCCCCCAAGAAATTGCGCAATTCTGGAGGGCAACCAGCTTTCCCTCCAAAAATTATGCAATCCTGATTGGCATCCTACTAGGCTTTAAAATTGTGAAATTCTGGAAGTCAACACTCATAGTGAAAATTGTGCAATTTTCTCCATCAGGGCTGCTCAAAACAGAATTTGTGCAAATATGGGTAGTAGTCAGATGCTCTGCCCAAATTGTGCAAATCTCCTAGGAAGCCAGCCCAACTCCCAGCTAGAAATGCGCATTTTCTTCCAGTAGTCGAACAGTCTCTTACATGTGTAGCTGAGTTGACTGGTTCCCTCTCAGACAAAGCAAAACTAACTTGCATACATGGGTTGCTTCTCCCAAGGCAGCATGCAGAGCCATCCCTAGTTTCAGGGATCTTTTTTTAGCAATTGGAGGTTACATGCAAGAATCATTTCATAAACCTCCCACCAAGTGTCTCTTTCCCTAGATTTGTGGAATGTGCGTCACAACCTTGATGTTATCAAAACTCATCAACCGGATGTCGCAGACCTCATTCCTCACATCAACCTTGCAGCTCTGACATCCCACATCACATCTAGGAGTTGTTGGCATATTCAGCTCAGTTGTTTTGGGGTAAGCCTACTTTCCATGACTTGTGTTGCATTTCTGGCGCCTTTTGTGTTTGACCTCATATGAATGATGTCTGCTTGATTTTAGTGAGTTCTTGCTGTCATTTTGATACATACTAGCTTGTACTAGCACCGTTTTAGTTTTCATCAACATCTCACTAATGTTGCATGCATGAAACTTTTTTTCACGAATGGTTGCCGATTCAGTGACTCACCTCACCCACATGCATGTTGTTCTGTTTTTTGAATCTGTCATTCACCATTTGCATGCATGATCATTCACTTACGCTTACACTTATTTTTTCCATGCATTCACTTCCGCATTTGCTTTCAGTTGCCCATCAGCGATTCTGGGCAACCTTGGCCTAGACTCTACCTCACCAAGACAACATTGTGCAATCCTGAGAAGGAAGACTCTATTTTCCTCTCATAAGATGCACATTTATGCCCCAGGCACTATCCTCCAGGACTGTTTTGCGCACTTCTGAGGGATAATGACTGCTGGCCCATAAAATTGCACAATGCAGTCTCTGAGCCTACAACCATTGCTGACTAAGATTGCGTAATTCCAGCAGTCAGAAGTAAGACTGGATTCTGAATTGCGCATTTCTAGCAATCAATCAGTCTCCTAGCAGCCCAGACTATGCCTTTTGCAGTCTTGGTAGTCAGTCTCCTGACATCCCGGCTAAAATTGCGTGACCTTCATGATTAGTCACACAGGTATGTTGCAAGTCAGTGCTCAAGTTCATTTTGGTTTTTGATTGACAAATTGCTTGCCATGAGTGTTGTCATGTCTCCAGGTATTGCAAGTGTTCATCTGCCTCTTAGCAGTATAGGTACAATGGTTTCCAAGAGAGCGAAGTTGAAGACATTGTTCAGAGCACACCTTGAGATGCAGTTGATCAAATGTCTATGAGTTTGCCTACTCACAAAGATATCAAGTTGTTCATAGGCAAGGACATCAAGATATGACGGCAGCAGCATCACAGCGAGTAGCATCATGAACAACAGCTGAAGTCAGCATAACGAATGCAACGAATGCACCGAATGCAACGAATACAACAAATGCAATGAATGCAACAAACGCAATGAATGCAACAAATGCAAGAGCAAGGTTGTTGACAACATAGAGGTGGAACAAAGTTGCAAGCTCAAGCATATCCACTGAAGATGAAAGCAACTTTGGAGACTCGGGCTATGAGGTGATGGCGCAACATGAAGATCGCATGAAGATAGAGAATGGAACAAAGGAGTTGCATGGGTTGAATCAGCAACTCAAGGAAGAACATGAAGATGCACAAACGGACGAATGAGTTGCAGCAAGAACAGGAACAAAAATGGGCACAACATGCACTCATGGATGAAATTATGCCCATAAAAGTTTTAGATCTATCCCAGCAACTAACACGGAATAGACATGGTGAGCAGTGTTGTTGATCACATGCAAGGGATTCAACAACATGCATGTCATTGTGCGCACACATGTGATCCAACCCGTTCAACACTCACCAAGGCGAAGACAAGAAGCAAGTTGAACTGGGGCTAAACATGTATTTCGGCAAGTTGATGCGCATGACCACTAGCACACACTTCAAGATCAATACAGACATCAAGCATCAGTGTGTTGTTAGTTCAACCACACTCAAGAAGACCATGTGCATGTTAGTAGACGAGTTGGATGAAGGAGCCATACAAATGCACCAGATGCAACGAAGGCAAGATTTCGCTTCAGCAAGATGTCACCATGGGGTGCATGCATACCATCACGGACGACCAAGATTGGCATCATCTCACCACCTTCACCATCACAAGCATGTCAAATATTTGGTCTCACCTCAACGGACCGAGTGTCGGTGATGTCTTTCATGGCTTTCTCAAGCCATTTCGTCTCACATGAGCACATGTGCATTGCAATGTAATGTCATGTCAAGTGGAAGTTCAAGTGTCAATAGTTGGATGTAACAGTCATAGAGTAGATGAAGAGTCATGAGGGTAGATGAACTATCACAAAGGGGAATGTCAAGGGTCACCCCACCCTTTGCTATAAATAGTCCCTCATAACTCATTGTATAGGCTTTTGGTCAGCCAAGCTTCCGATAAGACTATCTTGGAGAGAGCTTGGATAGTATCGTAACATGCCTTGGCTTCTCCACTACATGACACTAGTACATCTCTTTGGAGTAGAAGGTGGATGTGGTTGTAACGTTCCACTGTCTGGACTAGCAGGTTTACATGGATGTATTGTATGACTGTAACTTACACTTCTTTATATAATAAGAGCCAACATGTTTCATGCATATGTTGTATTGTATTCCAGTTGTCTTATTTACTCTAAATGGCATATGTGTTTTATTTCTTACACATGCATGTATGGATTGTTTTGAATGAGCATGTATGAATCTTTCTGAAATGTGTTGATTGGTTTAACCATCACTTTGGATTGCCAGCTAACTTGCTTTCCAGCTTGTGATGCATCTTCTCTCCTTTGTTCCCTTCCCATCTGAGTATTGTTATAAGTTGCTAAGGGAAGCACTCATCTCAACCCACCAGTGTTAGAACCTCTCATGCACCTTTCTTGACTCACTACAGTGGTCACACCCTTGCTACTAACATAGTTATCTTGCTTGCCTCTGTGCGAAATCGTGGTCAAGGCATTACCATATGACCCATTGTTGGGACTCCTACACCAAATAGTCTGAGGTCTAATCGGGACTTCTTGTCAGGGAGATCCCCTGACATGTTGGCGAGTCCAGCACCATCAAAATTTTGGTGCTAGAATGTTATATACCTAGGGGGGATAATATGGGGTACCAAGGGAGGTACCCAAGGTAATAATGTAATAATGAGATGGGCCATAGTAATAAATAAGGTGGTTAACCCATATCATGTAAGGGACCACAAGTAGTTAATAATAATGTAATGGCCCCATGGTATTAGTCGATGATATGAGGGAACCATGGTAATGATCCATGGTATTGTATGTATGAGGCCTATATAAAGGCTAGAGACTCCACATGGAGAGAGGTAAAGAAATATTGTCAAGGATTATTGTATGTACAAGCATATGGCTTGTG
>APFE030273911.1:69805-130890 GCA_000404065.3 Pinus taeda | reverse complement strand
ATAAAGAATCATTTCATATTATTTCTGGGTTTATTTGCATTATCTTATATTTTCATATCAGATCTATAATATTTCCGGGTCAGAGCTACAACATAGAAGGAGGGCCAGATGACAAGCTGAGTCCTCACATCTATTTCGAATCTCTACACATCTATCATGACTAACTACCAAGTTTATCTTCCAAAATGTATGTCTTATGGAAACTATTTCATTGTCCCATAAGAGCTCTTGGATAACTTGTATCATAAAACATTTGATGGTGGAGGCTATGTAGCCTTGGTAAGGCACACGGTCAATGTTGTAGGCTCATGCGAAAGACATGGATTCTTTGGAGAATACACGAGTTGCATGATGTTCATATACATGCTTCGAGGGAACCCAATGCACTGGTATGCCACGCTTCCCAAAAAAATCTATTCATTCTCTTGCTCATCTAGTCGTAGAGATAAACTGTGCTTTCAATCACTTTAGCTAGAAAGCGCTTGATCAAGAAATTCTGAAATTACGAAAAGCACCCGATGAATCCATTGATCAATTTTACACAAGCTTTTGTAATCTTGCATACCGATTCCCTCAAGATGAAATTTATTGGGAATTTATTTATGGAAGGTTTGAGTATCTTCTTCACATATCTAAACCCCTCTCATCACACTTCAATGATGGAGTTTCACAATCACAGGTAGGCACAGTCGTTGTCACAAGTGATTGTCCACCTTCACCTCATCAAACAGCTCCACCACTACAGAGTGATGTGGGAGATCATGCACATGCCTTTGTTGAACTATCACACTCTCCCACCCCACCTACTCTTGAGATTTGCATAGATTTGGCTTGCAAGCCGGTTGGTTGTCACGTGGACTCTTTCCCTCGACCTATGTCCTCACGTTCTGTTGATCCCTCGGATTGTAATTTCTTGTGTTCTCCCACTCTGGAATCCTCACCTGTTGTGAACGAGGATCAAGTTGTTGATGGAGTTGGTGTTATGTAGCCAACCTGTGCCATCATTCATGATGAGTGTGTGGTGGAATCTAAAGAAGAACCTGCGGTGAAGGATGATTCCCTTCGAGCTGCGCCTCATCCGCTTCATCCTAACATCCCTTGTGAGTCTGCCACTACTGATTTCCCATGTGAAAACCCATTTCTGGATGTTTCTACTTCTAATCATTCACAGGACACCTCAAATTTCAGCCTATCATTACAATGCAGAGAGGACACATCTTCCTCAGAAAATTCATTCAATATGTCATTTGTCTTTCTTGAAAACACAGAGGGTGAACATCTTTGCTTCTCATCTACCCCTCTTCCTGATTCATCAAATTATGAGGATGCCGACAAACATCCTAGATTTTCTGATCTTGGTTGTCGTGATCTATTCACTTCCTCATATGATCATGATGTTGATTCAACCATTGTTAATCCATCCAAGACATCGGTCTACGATGATCTATCTTTCAATGAGGTCGAAACCCCCCAGATTGTCGAGGCACTTCAACCCGAGCTGATGGTTATGTCAGGTCCTCACTGTCCTAAGGTTGGTTTCACTTCCAGTCAGGAAATTGTTGAAACATTCAAGGCTCCTCATCACTCTATGCTTTGCACTAAAGATCAACCAAACACCCAGATGTCGCTTCCTCCACTCGAACTACACAATCCCATCGCTCATGCATTGGAGGAATCTTACACAACAAGCACACATGCACAACACAAGTGGTCTACCTTTCTCACATTTGCTTGCATGTCACAGTCAAGAGAATGCATACACTCAACATCTGCATGTAGTGTAGCACAACATTATGGTAGCTCCATAGAATGCATGTTGTGCACTTTCACTCATCCTTGTTCTATGGTCGCTTGTAAGCTCGGAGTGTGTTTGTCTTCAATGTTACATCTTTCTTGTTTGTTGGTTCACACATCTGTCTTGTTCATGAACCATGCCTTCACCAACATGGGTCAACCAATGCATCGGTGGTTGCATTGGGAGTGTCACTTCACATGAGATGACCCATGCACTGTTAGCTTAGGATTAGCAGTGATGTTTTCTTTTGAGTTGTTTTCTTGAATTCTTGTTTGCTTACTTACTTTGTTTGTTGTTTGTCTGCTTGCTTATTTGCTTACTTGCTTTGTTTTCACTATTGCTTCTGCTCTTACTTTGCTTTGATTGTTTGTTAGTTTGCTTGTTTCATTTCATAGGATAGTTTTGCATGAAACCATGTATGAATCTTGAAATAAGTTAGGTAAAGTAAAAGAGGCCTCGTGTAGCTATCACTAATTGGTTATCTATCATCCTTCCTCTGTATGAATAACTTGTTACTTTTAGTCCATGATACATCGATGGAAAATACATACTATTCGAAGTGAACCTTGGTGAAAACACAATGCTTGCACGTTAACTAGTGTCACCTACTCTAGTCGGTTGTTTTTGGGTTAATCCTTCTCAGCTCAGTCAAGTAGAGTAAAGTGAGGGGGAAAACCTTAACAGGCACGTCAGAGGTATAATAAACTACTTCTCTGCAGGAACAACCTATTTTGTTCTCAATAAGTCAGGATCCCTCTTCCACCTCTAAAATGAATAAGTGCTATGCACAGTTACAAAGATGAAAAATAAAAATAAAATGAAAAAAGTGAAAAAATTTTGAAAAAAAATGAAAATGAATAAGGCGAAAGAAGAGAAAGGCTTCATGCGCAGAGAGGTGATGCAAGTAACTCCACCAGGGTACTAACCAGGCTCACTGGTAGCATAGCCATGCTTGTGTTCCTATATGACTCCGTCGGGGTACTGTGCAGGCCTGCTGGCATCGGAGCAACACCAAACATGAACCTAAGACTCTGACAACTATATTGCTTATGCATCAATATACCCCTCAACCCCAATCGAAACAACTTTGTTGCCTTGGCTTGGAATGTGTGTCAATCGACCAAGAGCTTGGAAAATGCTACATCTTATAATCAAGCTAATGTGAAACCAAGATGAGCTGAGAACTGAACAATACTTTCGGAGGTGTTAGACTTGCTTTTCACGAACAAGGTCCATTCAAAGAGTTTGAGTTCTACCAGTGTGTCACCAAGTGTTGTAGCGGCTACAACCACCCTCCAAAATTTTTCCTTAGCTTCATTTTGGATCCTCCCTCCCAACCTTTCACAATAGCTTGCCTTGCTTCATCAAGTTCACAAGCTTTAGTATTTTTCTTGCACAAAGGCAACCTCTCGATCACAACTCCATGCATTCCCCTCACAGTTTGATCACCCGGACTTGGTCCAGTTGCAAGTTGAGCAGCTCCCCCAAGAAATTGCACAATTCTAGAGGGAAATTGGCCTTCCCTCCAGAAATTGCGCAAACCTGACTGGAAGCTTGTTGGGCTCCAGAATTGCGCAATTCTGGCAGTCAACAATCATAGTGATATTTGCGCAATTTTCCCCAACGGGGCTGCCCAACCCAGAATTTGTGCAAATATGGGCAACAGTCAGATGCTCTGCCTAGAAATTGCATAAATCTCTTAGGCAGCCAGCCCAGCTCCCAGCCAAAAATTCACATTTTCTCTCGGCAATCGACCAGTCTCTTGCATGTATAGCTGAGTTGACCAGTTCCCTCTGGGACCGAGCAAAACTAATTTGCATGCATGGGCTTCTTCTCTCAAGGCAACATGCAAAGGCATCCCTTGTTTTAGGGATTTGTTTTTTAGAAATTGGAGGTTATATGCAAGAATCGTTTCATAAACCTCCCACCAAGTGTCGCTTTCCCTATATTTGTGGCATGTGCATCAAAACCTCGATGTTATCAAACCTCATCAATCAGACACCACAGAGCTCATTTCTCACATCAACCTTGCAGCTTTGACATCCCACATCACATCTAGGAGCTATCAACACATTCAGCACAGTTGTTTTGGGGTAAGCCCGCTTTCTATGACTTCTGTTGCATTTCTGGCACTTTTTGTGTTTCGCCTCGTATGAACATTGTTTACTTGATTTTAGTGAGCACTTGCTGTCATTTTGATACATACTAGATTGTACTAGCACTGTTACATTTTTCGTCAACATCTCACTGTTGTTGCATGCATGAAATTGTTTTTCACGAACTGTCATTGATTCGGCGACTCGCCTCACCCACATGCATGTTGTTCCATTTTATGAATCTGTCATTCACCATTTGCATGCATGATCATTCACTTATGCTTACACTTTGTGTCGTCATGCATTCAGTTCCGCATTTTCTTTCAATTTCTCGTCGATGAGTTTGGGAAGCCTTGGCTCAGACCCTGCCTCACCAAGAGCCTCACCAAGAGAGCATTGTGTGATCCTGAGAAGCAAGGCTCTGTCTTTCTCTCAGGAAATGCACATTTATACCCCAAGCACTATCCTCTAGGACTATTTTGTGTATTTTTGACGAACAGTGACTACTGGCCCAGAAAATTGTGCAATGTAGTCTCTGAGCTTGCAGCCATTACCAGTTGAGATTGCGCATTGCGTAATTCCATTATTCAACAGCCATAATGGACTATGCATTGTGTAGTTCCAGTAGTCAGTCAGTCTCCTAGTAGCCCAGACTATGCCTTCTACAGTCTTCACAGTCTATCTCCTGACCTCCCAGGAGAAATTGTGTGACCTTCATGATTAGTCACACAGGTATGTTGCAAGTCATTGCTCAAGTTCATTTTGGTTTTTGACTCACAGATTGTTTACCATGAGTGTTTCCATGTCTTCAGGTATTGTAGGTGTTCATTTGTGTTAAATTGGAAACTAGGGCCAAACTTCATGTGGGTCATCTTATTCATGGCTAATAATATTTTTATTAGATTCCTCTCATCGAGAGGTGTAGGATTGATCTAAAGATCATCCGATTCCGATAAGTATTTATGGAGATATGAATTTATTTTGATTATGGAATTATTATCAAGCCGACTCACAACTCATGTAGGCTCAGAAGCCCAACAGTCACATCTATTCAAACATCAACGTTGTGTATAAATACAGGAGGACTTTTCCTCATTTTCACTCACTCATCTCATCACATCTCTCTCTCTCTACTGCGCAGAAAAAGGTCTCTCTCTCACACATGTGAAGCCAGAAGCTACAGAAACTGAAGCTACGACTACAGATCCAAGCTTTGACTTGCATGGACCATCAAACCTCCTCTTTTGAACTGCGCTATAGGTTCATCTGAACCTCCTCTGAAGGCTGAAACTTTTTTGTGGTGGAATCAAGTCGATCCGACGGACGGTTTGTGAGATATTGACTACCCCAGTTTGAAGGAAGCCGCTAAAACTGAAGCTGCAACTACAGATCCAAACTTTGACCAGTGTGGACCATCAAACCTCCTCTTTTGATCTGCATTTTAGGTTCATCTGAACCTCCCTTTAAGTCTGCAACTTTTGCTGGTGGAATCAAGCCGATCTGACGGTCAATTTGTGAGATATCGACTGCCCTAGTTTTGATGATGAAACCGCTAACGTTGATGCTGTTGATCTAGGGTTTGAGACTACTGATATAAATTAGATTTATTGTACTATTTCTCTCTGCTGAATTATTGAAGATAAAAGAAGATTTGATCAAAGGTTTCCCCACACATTGTGGGGTTTGTCCCTGGCTAGCCGCCAGATCTTGTGTCTCTTGTCTTGGCTTGTTTTCTGTCGATCATTTAATGTTCTATCTGCACTTTAATTTATGTACATGTGATTGCAAATCTATGGAATATAATAAGAAAAGAATTAAATTGTTATAAGCATAGAACATACCATAATTTAACATGGCATCAGAGCTGAGGTGAAGACAAATCCCAAGCAAGAGCAAGAGAAATCACTGAAGAGAAGATTGGCAAGGCTATCCTAAAAGAACTATGGGGTCGTCAACACTCTTTCCTGCCGAAGACAAGCTTCGTGAGAAAGCTGACTATCACGGATGGAAGATGTCTTTCGATCTAACCCTAGAAGATCAAGGAGTGTTGGACCATGTAAGAGGCAATATTGTTGAGCCTCCATCAAATGCATTCATTGCTGCCTGGAACAAATGGAAAAATGGAGAAGTCAAAACAAAGAAGATCATCTGGGACTCTATCGACAAGCACTTGGTGGCCTACATCTCTGAACTGGACACCTCCAAGGAAATTTACGATAGACTGGTGAGTTTATTTAAAGTCAATGATGCAAATCAAGTTTTGTTTCTTAGAAATAAGCTCAGGGAAATCAAGAAGGCTAAAGATGAGAGTATGCAAGCATACTTCCTAAAAATCACTGAGATCAAGAACAATCTCCTATCTATTGGGGAAACTATTACTGATAGGGAAATGGCACTCACAACTCTTGGAGGATTACCATCTGAATGGTACGTGTTCAAGACTAATCTTCTAAAAAATAATGTAATTCCTGGGTTTGAGGAATTAATGGCTAGATGCATTCAAGAAGAAACAAGGGTAGAAGAGCAAGAAATTCCCTTGCCTAAAGGTCCTCCTGCTGCTTTTTCTTCTCATGCTAAGAAAAGAAATCATTTCGGGTCTAAATCAAAAGGAAAGGCTAGACCTAAGGGTGGAAAAAAAGGATGATGTTACATTTGCAATAAAGTAGGATGCTATGCAAGGGAATGCCCTGATAGAAAAGACTCACACCATGACGATGATCAAAATCCCTCTGATGGCAATCAAAGGAATGACAAAATTCAATAGAAAAGGTAAGAGGAGAGCTGGGAATCAAGGAAGAGGACAACCATTCAAGAAGGCTAGAAATTCCAGGATGTATTAAAAGCACCTGACCTCAAAAATAACCTGGTGTCCATCTCGGCAATGGAAGATGAAGGCTACAAGGTAACCTTCAGCGATGGCAAGGTACGTATATGGAAAAATAATGTTAAAGATGCTTGTACTCTTGGGTTTCATCTTGATTCATTATATCAGGCCGATGGAAGTCTGTTAGGTGTCATGTCTTATGACACATCTCTTCAGTCTGAACTTTGGCATCGGAGGTTTTCCCCCCTTCATTATAAAGCTCTACTCGGTGTAAGACAAATGGTGACAGGGATGCCCAAATTCCGAGTAGAGAAAGAAGGTGTATGTCCAGGATGTGCTGAAGGAAAGCTCAAAAGGGGACCATTCCCCTCAAGCCAAAGCAAGACCTCCAATATATTATAGTTGGTTCACTAAGGCATATTTGAGGCTGGAATTAAGAGGGAGACTACTACACCACATACTCCTGAGCAGAATGGTGTGGTGGAAAAGAAGAACCATACGATTGTGGAAGCTGTCTCTATGGGTAGATGATGTAACAATGCCTAATGTGGAGGAACCCATGGATCCTATTTATCCACCTGAGCCTTCCTCTTCTAGGAAGAGGCCTTCATGGCTTAGGGGGATACTTGATGATACTGAAGGACATGTTGCACCCCAAGGAACCTTCCATGAAAGTAAGAAACCTAACAGGTATCGGGGATACCTGACCATCATGAGCATGATCATACAAAATGAGCCTTCATCATTCTCAAATTTTGTCAAGCATCAAGTATGGAAGGATGCTATGACCAAAGAATATGAGTCTATTATGGATAATGATGTCTGGGAAGTAGTTCCCAGACCCCAGGACAAGACAATTGTTACTTCAAAATGGCTTTACAAGATAAAGCTGCAGCAGATGGAAGTATGGAATAGTATAAGGCTCATTTTGTTGCTCATGGTTTCTCCCAGAAGGAAGGTATAGACTATGATGTGATATTTTCACCTATTGCCAGATATATGACCATCCGCTTGATCATAGCCCTTGTGGCTTCACAAGGATGAACCAATAGCAGATGGATGTCAAGACTGCATTCTTACATGGTTCAATCAAAGAAGAGGTCTACGTGGAGAAACCTAAAGGATTTGAGATTTATGATCGAAAATCTCATGTATGCAGGTTGAAGAAGGCTCTCTATGGGTTGAAGCAAGCACGCTAAGCATGGTATGATAGGATGGATAGCTACTTGATGAAGATGGGATTCACTAGGAGTGAAGTCGATCCTAACCTTTACTTTAAGGTTGAAGATGACAAGCCTCTCACACTGGTGTTGTATGTGGATGACCTCTTTCTAACAGGTGCATACCCTCTCATTCACAAATGTAAGAGGGAGTTGGCTTCTGAATTTGAAATGAAGAACCAAGGACTTGAAGTGTGGCAGAAGCCAAGGGAAATTTTCCTATCTCAAGGAAAATATGTGGTGAAGATTCTAAAAAGATTTGGTATGATGAGTTGCAAGCTTGTGACTACCTTGAGGATCTTAACTTTCAGAAGTTATATGGTAGTGATGTTGGACTAGATTTCGGAAATGCCTATGAGTTTCAAAAACTCATTCGCGTTGATGTTCTTGGTGAACCTCCGTCTGAACATATGTTTTGCAGTTAGCATTGTGAGCTCATATTTGGTTGAGCCTCACTAGATTGGTGCCAAGAAACTTCTAAGATGTCTTCAGGACACAATCTCTCATTCAGATACACTGCCAGAAATATGAAATTGCACGATTATTCGAATGTTGATTAGGCAGGTAGTGTGGAGGATCACTGGAGCACTTTTAGTGCTATTTCTCTTTGGATTTTGCTTCGATATAATGGATGAGTAGGAATCAAAATTCAGTTGCCATAAGCACCGCTGAGACCAGATACATATCTACGAGTATGATCTCGTATGAAGCTGCCTGGTTGGGGAAGCTCTTCAGTGAGTTGTTTGAGCACATACCACTGTGATTCTCTATAACAACCAAAGGTGGGATTCGATTATTGAGGAATCATGTATTTGTCGATTTCTCCAGCAGATAGACATCATCTGGGATATGGTAAGTCGATGACTAAGGAGGCTCCATTGCATTAAGATGATGTATAGATCGATACGCCTTGTCAAAGCCCCGAGGAAAGAAATAATCTGTGATTTTCTCAAACGACTTGGAGTCGTCAAGAAACCTTGTATAAGGGTCCTGCATGTTGCATACATTGAGCTCTAGGAGCTCTGAGGGCTTGTAGTTCTTACTAGAGCAACATAGGACCACAGGGTGACTCACCCTCCCCTAGTGGTGTGCACTAGAACAATATGATTCACTCTCTTGTGGGACAAGATGATTCACTCTCTTATGAAACAGGATGATTCACTCTCCTGTGTAGCAGGATTGATGTGTTCTCCTGTGAGGCCTGGATTGATGTGTTCTCCATGGCGATTGTAGCAAGATTGATGTGTTCTCCTGTGAGGCCTGGATTGATGTGTTCTCCATGGCGATTGTAGTAGGATTGATGTGTTCTCCTATGAGGCCTGGATTGATGTGTTCTCCATGGCAATTGTAGAAGGATTAATGTGTTCTCCTGTGAGGCCTGGATTGATGTGTTCTCCATGGTGATTGTAGCAGGATTGATGTGTTCCCCTGTGAGGCCTAGATTGATGTGTTATCCATGGTGATTGTAGAAGGATTGATGTGTTCTCCTATGAGGACAGGATTGATTAGTTCTCCTATCGAGGCATCCTACACATGTAGTCTGGGGCTCATGGGAAGTACCTCTCATCTAATTAATGAGCAAGGAAATGAAGTTAGGGACCATAGTAGTACCGATGGACACATTGATGTATCTACCATACTCCCTACGCTAGGATGACCTCCATTGATCTAGGATCAATGATATTGGTCTGGGACCAGTGGTAGGAGTGGTACATTCTATGACACTGACTTCGAGTTAGTTGAGACTGGTCTGGGACCAGTGGTCCGCACTCTGAGACTGACTTTGATTCAGTGGAGGATGTTACTGGTTTGGGACTAGTGGTAGGAGTTGTACATACTATGACACTGAATTCGGGTCGGTTGAGACTGGTCTGGGACTAGTGGTACATACTCTGAGGCTAACTTTAAGTCAGTATGATACACCCTCAATCATTTCTTCTTCTTCATAATTCAGACAAAAGCAGAGCAGAACAAAACAAAAGCAGAGCAGAACAAAACAAAAGCAGAGCAGAACAAAACAAAGCAGAGCAGAGCAGAACAGAGCAAAGTAGTACAGATCAGTATAGGGCAGAACAAGACAAAGTAGAACAGGCAGAATAGAGCAAGGCAGGGCAAGGGTCAGGTTTTATAGGGCAGTGCATTTGATGGATGAATAGTAACAACCAACAGATAGATTGCAGATGAAGTTCTCCCTAGTTGAGAGGGAGTGTTAAATTGGAAAATAAGGCCAAAATTCATGTGGGTCATCTTATTCATGGCTAATAATATTTTTATTAGATTCCTCTCATTGAGAGTTGTAGGATCGATCTAAAGATCATTCGATTCCGATAAGTATTTATGGAGATATGAATTTATTTTGATTATGGAATTATTATCAAGCTGGCTTACAACTCATGTAGGCTCAGAAGCCCAACAGTCGCATCTATTCAAACATCAACGTTGTGTTTAAATACAGGAGGAATTTTCCTCATTTTCACTCACTCATCTCATCACATCTCTCTCTCTCTACTCCGTAGAAAAGAGTCTCTTCTCTACTGCACAGAAAAGGGTCTCTCTCTCACACATGTGAAGCTGGAAGTTGTTGAAACTGAAGCTGCAAATACATATCCAAACTTCGACCAGCATGGACCATCAAACCTACTCTTCTAATATATGTTGTAGGTTCATCTGAACCTCCTCTAAAGGCTACAACTTTTGGTGGTGGAATCAAGTCGATCTGACGGACGGTTTGCAAGATATCGACTACCCTAGTTTGAAGGAAGTTGTTGAAACTGAAGTTGCAACTACAAATCTAAACTTTGACCAGTGTGGACCATCAAACCTCCTCTTCTAATGTTCACTATAGGTTCATATGAACCTCATTTGAAGGCTGCAACTTTTGCTGGTGGAATCAAGTCGATTCGACGGTCGGTTTGTGAGATATCGACTGCCCTAGTTTTGATGATGAAGCCGCTAATGCTGATGCTGCTGATCTAGGGTTTGCTACTGCTGATATAAATCAGATTTTTTGTACTATTTCTCTCCGCTAAATTATTGAAGATAAAAGAATATTTGATCAAAGGGTTTCCCCACACATCTTGGGGTTTGTCCCTGGCTAGCTGCCACATCTTATGTCTCTTGTCTTGGCTTGTTTTATGTCGATCGTTTAATGTTCTATCTGCACTTTACTTTATGTACATGTGATTGAAAATCTATGGAATATAATAAGAAAAGAATTAAATTGTTATAAGCATAGAACATACCATAATTTAACAATCAGCCTCTCAGCAGTACAGGTACAATGGTTTCCAAGAGAGCAGAGTCAGAGACACCATTTAGAGCACACCTAGAGATGCAGTCGATCAAATGTCTATGAGTTTTGCTACTCATGAAGATATCGAGTTGTTTGTAGACAATGACATCAAGATATGACAACAACAGCATCACAGCAAGTAGTATTATGAACAACAGCTGAAGGCATCATAACGAATGCAATGAATGCATCGAGTGCATTGAATATAACGAATGCAGCGAATGCAACGAATGCAATGAACGTAACGAATGCAACGAATGCAACTAATGCAAGAGGAAGGTTGTTAACAACATAGAGGCAGAACAAAGTTGCAAGCTCAAGTAGATCCATTGATGTTGAAAACAACTTTGGAGACTCAGGCTATGAGGTGACGACACGACATGAAGATCACGCGAAGACAGAGAATGGAACAAAGAAGGATTTGCATGTGTTGAAGCAGCAACTTAGGGAAGAACATGAAGTTGCACAGATAGACGAATGAGTTGTAGCATGAATAGGAACAGCAATGGGTGCAACATGCACTCACGGATGAAACTGCACCCGTATGAGTTTTAGATCTATCCCAGTAGCTGGCACGGAGCAGACATAGTGAGCAACGTTTTTGATCACATGTAAGGGATTTAGCAGCATGCATGTCATTGTGTGCACACATGCGATCCAACCCATTCAGCACACTCACCAATGTGAAGACAAGAAGAAAGTCCAACTGGGGTTGAACATGTACTTCGGCAAGTTGATGCGCATGACCACTAGCACACAATTGAAGATCAGCACAGACACTATGCATCAGTGTGTTGTCGATTTAGCCACACCCAAGAAGACCATGTGCATGTTAGCAAATGAGTTGGATGAAGGAGCCATACCAATGCACCAGATGCAATGGAGGAAAGAGTTCCCTTCAGCAAGATGTCACCATGGGGTGCATGCACACCATCACGGATGACCAAGATTGGCATCAACTCACCACCTTCACCATCACAAGCATTTCAAAGAGTTGGTCTCACCTCAACAGACCAAGTGTCAGTGACGTCTTGCATGGCTTGCTCAAGCCATTTCATCCCACATGAGCACATGTGCATTGTAATGTAATTTCATGTCAAGTGGAAGTGCAAGTGTCAATAGTTGGATGTAACTATCATAGAGTAGATGATGAGTCATGAGGGTAGATGAACTATCAAAAAGGGGAATGTCAAGGGTCACCCCACCCATTTTTATAAATAGTCCCTCATAACTCATTGTATAGGCTTTTGGTCAGCCAAGCTTCTGATAAGACTATCTTGGAGAGAGCTTGGATAGTATTGTAACGCACCTTGGCTTCTCCACTACACAGAGCTAGTACATCTCTTTGGAGGAGCAAGCAGATGTGGCTGTAACATTCCACTGTTGGGACTAGCAGGTGTACATGGATGTACTGTATGACTGGAACTTACACTTGTTTTTATAATAAGAGCCAACACGTTTCATGCATATGTTGTATTGTATTCCAGTTGTCTTGTTTATTCTAAATGGCATATGTATTTTCTTTCTTGCGCATGTATGTATGGAATTTTTTTTATGAGCATGTATGAATCTTTCTTAAATGTGTTTATTGGTTTAACCATCACTTTGGATTGCCAGCTGACTTGCTTTCCAGCTTGTGATGCATCTTCGCTCGTGTTTTCCCTTCCCATCTGAGTACTCTTACAAGTTGCTAGGTGGTGCACTCATCTCAATCCAATGGTGTTAGAACCTCTCATGCACCTTCCTTGACTTACTGCAATGGTCACACCCTTGCTACTAACATAGTTATCTTTCTTGCTTCTATGCGAAATCACAAGCAAGGCATTACCATACAACCCACTGTTGGGACTCTTACACCAAACAGTCTGAGGTCTAATTGGGACTTCTTACCGAGGAGATCCCCTGGCATGTTGGCGGGTCCAGCACCATTAACAGAACCTCTTTGTGCATCTGAGCTCCAAATCTACCTTACCAATATTTGGCATGAATAATTCATTTTTAAGAGATCTACAACACAATATATTCACTGAAAACAGTACTTAAAGATTTCCACTCAATATTAGCAAAAATATATTCATGATTTAGTTGTTCTAAGAATTTGTGTTCCTCTCATCTCTCTATGTATGGTTGAATTCCTTAGTGAACAATTTTTTCACATCCTTTTCCATTTTTGGGTCCATGCCCCCTTCCAGAATTATCCATATTCCAATCAATTTTCTATTGTATAGCCCCATGTTTACCTTAGCTTTCCATCCAATACTTGGGTCAAATTCAATGATCCAAAGAATGCACTTAGCCTATTCCTTTCATTAAATTTTGAAGAAAAATTTCAAGCTAGCACCCCAACTTCTATAATTATTAAGGTGATTATTCCAATGATATGATCATTCACAATCGATAAGTTCTTGGGAAAGGGGGAAAAGGTTGAGATTTGAATTTGAATTTCATGGCAAGGCTTTGGCAAGATATTTCCCCACAACCCCTTCATCACTTGCCAACTCATGGTATCATAGCTCACACTAATGCTCATATTTTCTAAGTTGGTTGTGTCAGTATATTCATTAATCAAGCATTTAGTTTACATACAATGTTGTTCCTAGATCCATCCAATTCATCTTTGTCACAATAGTGACACATCCATGTTAGCAAAAATAGTATAATATGGTTTAACATGTTACATAATTAATTATAATAAATTACAAATTAATTTGGGGGTTAAGATGGGGATGTTACAATCCTCTCCCCATTAAAGGAACATCATCCTCAGTGTTCACAACAATACTTGGCATTCTTTTGTTGCAACAACATTATCCCAAGTTCTCGCTTTTAGTGTAATAATATTCTTGAATGCTTCTTCAATTGTGCCAACAACATGGTGCTCTTTAACTACCCTTATAAATTGTAATTTTCCTTCATTATCTTGCCACCTCCACACCTATGGAATTCCAACAATACCTATAGAAGTTATCCAAAAATCAAGCATATTAAATCCTCTTTTCATGAATTTGAGAAAGCATATAATAATATTTCAAAACTTGAGAAAGGCATTTAAAACAGTGCGAGATAAGTGGAGAGATTCCCTCTCATAACTATGGTTGCATCAATTGGCCATGTGCTTATGCAATTATCATTTTACTTAATTATTCAAAGGAAATCTAAGCAATATCCTAACTATATCCTTCATAATTTTGGCCATCAATATTCCACTGAACTTCTTCATTCTCTACATCCAACAGTCTTATCCCAATCTCTTAATAAATATATGTCACACATGTCATGGAGCTTGTGACATTTTTTTCCAACAATATTGGATCTACATAGAATTTTTCTTGTATCCAGCAATTTTGGTTTTGATGCCATATAGCCTCATAGTGGTTTTCCTTGATATGGAAACTTTGATATGTGATTCACCTCTAATCCATTTTGGCTCAATAAGTTACACATTGGTCTACAAATTATCTCTTTGTGGTCTATCTTTGGCACTTCAGGCATCATGTTGAACCACAACTTTGATAATTTTCCCTCTTGGCCTATCTCTAGCCCATCCAGGTCTAGTGTTGGAACTTTTCTATTATATGTAAAGATTCCCTAAACTTCACTACCATTTATATTCTCTGCTAAGAAAAAAAATCCTCTACTAGTCTCGCTTTAGGATTTCTAATAATAAATATCAATGGCCTATTATGGCCCATTTAGCCATTGTGTTGAATGAATGCTCTACTACCACCATATAACCTACCCAATCCCATGAATAACATTAAGGGGATGGGGTAGCCATGTTCCCATCCTTCATATAGCTCTAGAGTGAATTTTGAGGTCATAGTCATATTTTAATCATCAATAGATTTTTCAAATTCCAACATAGAGGCGTTATGGCCCTCCAAAGTTTACATTGAGAGCCTTCTGTCTCTTACCATGTTAGCATAAAACAAGTTAGCATGTTGATGTGGCATATGCACCATTTCATATCATTATTCCCATTAGATACTTACATTTCCATACATTGTTGATGCAACCATCAACCATCGGCACAATCCTTTAACATTGTACCAAACCCTCATGTGAAGATGATTGAAGTGACCATTAACCATCAATGCAATCCTTTGACATTTTTCCAACCCTCAAGTAAATCATCAATTATTATTCCTTCTACCATCATCATAAAACATCAATGCATTCTAATGCCAAACTACTAATAAACCTTTCATAGAAGTATTGATGACCTCCCACATGCCCCAATCCATGTAATCATTTGTATTACCATGTCACTACTATGGTATAGCCACATGGCTATCCCATTCCACTGCCACACTATGATGTCATCACCATTTGTACTATCATGTGGACCCCTCCATGTCATTCACAAAGCAACTCGTAAAGTGTCGATCATTTCATCAATTATTGGTGGAAAATATAATTTCTCGATGATGATTCACTCTATCCATTTCCCAACCATCTATTGATTTATCAAGGCATCAATGGATTACAGAATTATTGACAAATTACCAAAGTATTAATGCATTACCTAACTATGGATGGATTAACAAAGTGTTGATGGAAAACCAAATTTTCAATGGATTTACCAAAATTTCTGATGAAAAAATCAAAGTGACAATGGCTTCATCAAGATTTGAAAGAATTTAATATTTGATCAATATGATTACTTCATCCTTTTCTCCAATCGCTAATGGTTCCATCCAGAATTTCCAAAAAGGTGAAATTTTTTCACTATGATTGCATTTACTAGAGATCCAATCGATTCTAGTGTCAACATTTTTCACCACCATGGAGAAGATTTACCATTGTTCCATAACTATTTAACATCAACATAAATATGCAAATCCCTCCAAGAAGCTACTCCAAGAATTCTTAAAATCTAGGTAGATAAAAACATTCTTACCAAAACTCCATTATGCCAACAATATTTCCATATAAGAGTATAATTTAAGATATAAATGAAACTTTTTCTTTTGAAAATGACTCAATTAAGGTAAGTAAATAACTTATTACCAATAATTACGAATCCTCTAATATTCATGCAAATATTTGCATAGGAGTATACATGAATAATGAATATAGACAATGAATTCTAACTTTTGGAACTAATTTATCCCAATAATTCATTAAGTTCTAGCAAATAACCAAATTCTTACCCAGAATTAACACACTTTTAGTATACATGTAAATATATTCATATGAATACATATGGGTGCTACATACGTACATGTGTGTGTGTGTGTGTGTGTGTGTGTGTGTGTGTGTGTGTGTGTGTGTGAGTGAGACAGAGAGAGAGAGAGTAATGAAAGTTTCATTTACATGCTTAAATAAAGGCCCAGACCACATAGAAACAAGAATCATACCCATGTTGATGAAGAGATATAGGGTAGAATAAAAGGTATTGCTTATATTTATTAAAACCAATAATCTAGACTAGATCAATTAAATCTATTTGAGGTCGTAAGGACCAAGTTTCCCAGAGGCTAGCCAATCCCAAAAACACCTTTTTAGAGAAGACCTTCAAGTCCTCGTAACCCTTAATGAAAATAAATTACAGATATATGAACATTAAAATCACCCCCACAAGGGTACACGTGTTAAATAGTATATCCAAAAGGCTCTAAGGCCTTAAATTTAGCTCTTCAAATAGATTACAAAAGATAATGGATTCTTTAAAGAATATTATGTCTATTTCTTTCAGATGTTCTAAGAAGAATTTCTTATGTAGTCTTCACCATAAAAACTAATTATTTTACTTTAGGAACCAAATTTTTGAATCTATATGGACAGTCTACCTTTGAGAAACATGTCCAAATGTAACACTCCCTCTAACCCCCTTGTACTTTCTTGGGATGCGAGAGATGTCACTTGTTGATTTTAACCCGACCTTTAAGGTTTGCTTTGAAGATGGGTTAAAAGAAATCATTTTCTTACACCTTCATCAAAACCCAAAACAAACTCCACCATCACATGTATCTCATCGAGAGCTTTCTGATGATATAAACTTTATCTCAATCCGACTTCCAACTGAAAAGTTATGCCCTTCTGAATTTTGACCAATTATATGGAGCCACATCAAGATTGAGGTGCCACAAGGGATCCACATGACTCCTCTCTAACCCACATGCCAACATCATGTCAACATAACATAGTACTACCACATGGCATCCATGTGTCACTTCCACGTTATCTTAGTGTGGGTCTATATCATCATGGGTTCCTATGAATCATCCATGTGGCCATTGTCAAACCCACATGGCATTACCACATCAATCTAAGGGTTACACTTCATCTTATGCATCTAAGAGGCCTCCAAATGGCCACTTCCACGTCATCTCAGGTGCAACCCACTAGTCCTTCCCTTACGAGTTTGTGACATTTTTCTTTGTTATCTATTTAGTGGTTAATCTAGCTTGACAATGGTGTGCCAACTTTGCTACTCCTATCCTTGGGATCACAGAGTCCACTTTTTAATGGAAGTTTTGACCTGATGCCCATCAGAGCCTCCATAAGGGATGCACTTCTTTCCACTCCCATATCTCGAACTCTTGGATCCATTCCAACATGTCAGGATAAAACCCAGCCATCTAGCCCTATCGCAAACATTAGAAGCTATGCCACACCCTAGATGTTCATATTCAAGATGTAGTCCCCTCGATAGAGATATTCGGCCTTAGCCACATTTGAACTGAAAAATACATTAGAACCTTTTCCACACCTCAAATTCCTAGATCACTGAATGTGGGCACCAAGATGTGGGTTTCATTTCTTAGGGAAATTCAGGAAAATGGGATCCATTCCATTCGTAAAGATAGTATGCCTTATCCACCCAGATGCCTAAATTCTTAAATGTAGTTCATGCTTAGAGGAGGTATATATCCCTTTACATGATGTTGACCTCCACTGACCTCTTGACTACCCAAATCACTAGATTTCCTTCAAAATCACTAAGGTAAGGAAAGGAAGGAAATAAATGGGTTTTACCAGGATTTCTTAAGACCAAGAGAATCTGCTCAGAATGCCAATTTTCTTAAAGATAGAGGCTAAGGTCTAAGAAAAACCTTTAGAGATATTGATCCATGTCTAGAAGGAGATTAGGGATACCAACAAGATCAAATTTACACCATATTTAGAGTAGAAGAAAGACATGGCTCCATAAGTCAACTCCCTAATTTCAATACTGTCTAAAATGAAGTACGGACAATTATCTAACTCTAATGTGTGTGGGGGATTAGTTGACTTCTTTAATGATATAGGATGCCTTTAGTCATCCTCAAGGAAGGTTAAAGGCATCCATGATTACACAAGAGAGTTACAAGATGTGTATTAAACATTGAACATCAAGGTATTAATCTAATAACACCTCTCAATCAAAGTAATAGCATAAGCATGAAAAATTCATAGATTGACCACTTCATTCATGAACTAAGTGCCCTCAAAATTAACCAAACATTCACAGATATCATAACATATATAACTAGTCTACAAATATTGAGTTTGACAACAAAATTAACCATACAAAACACTTCATATAACCAAAAGACAGAATAAGTTTTTGTCAATCATGAACATACAATGATTGCATGTAATCCTTCATGAAGCATACATAACTACACTTCAGTTAATAACATAACAAGCATTATCATAACTCAAAATCAAATATGCATAAATCATTATACTTATCTAAGTGAATTAAATTAGCTAGCAACTAAAGGAGGGACTTTTACTCTCCACCCAACCATAAGCCAACTACACTACAATATTTTTTGCAATTGACCACCCCCAATCCAAATCCAAAGTTTGAGGAAAAGCTCGCATAAGGGAAATTTCACACTAAGGGTTTGGTCAAACAAGTAGGATATGTAGTCCAATTCCTAGGTGGTTCATCAACTACTCACTAGTATTAAGCACCCCAATGATATGCTTACTCGATTAGTTTCATTACACATGGCTTCATCCAAATACTTGGGGGGTATATCGTTTAGCTCCAAGGGGTTGAATCCACTATGAAAGTGGTTCACCAACCAATCTGCAAGCACTTAGCAAGCACTAAATGGTTCATCAACCTAATTATAATTGTCAAGTGGTTCAATAGTAAAAAAATAAACATCAAACATAGCATAATGCTCAACTCCAAGGATTGGTTCCACTATAAGGGTGTTCATCAACCAATTAGAAAGCACTTAGTGAGCACTAATTAGTTCATTAGCCTAACTGCAAGCACCCAATGGTTTTAATCAACCCTTTAGTAGTAACTTAGTGGTTCATCAATTAAATAGTAAATACAATGTGGTTCTTTAGAAAAAAATAACCATCAAGGGTAGTATAATGCTCAGTTCTAGGGATTAAATCCATTATGTGGGTTGTTATCATCCAGTTAGCAAGCACTAAGTGGTTCATCAGTATAACTACAAGCACTTAGTGATTCAATTGGTTGGATCTACTCATAAGGGTGCTCCATCAGCCAGTTAGAAAGCACTTAGTTAGCATTAATTGGTCTATCAGTCTAAAATCAAGCACACAATTGTTCAATCAACCATTCATCAAGTACTTAGTGGTTCATCAACCAACGGTAAGCACCTAGTAGTTGAATTCAATAATTGAACTTTACACAGGATACACATGCTTACACAAGGATTCTAGTGGTCTTAAACACAATCATTTTAATAAACACCAAAAACCACAAAGCTCCAACTCAATATGATAGGGAAAAATTGCAGAGTCAGCACCAATGTTTCTCATTCATTCATGTTATACTCCATATCTTCCACTATGTATAGAACCAATTGGGAATCCTTTTGTTCTCCAGGAGGGAAATAGTGCCCACACACCATAACCAAAGAGAGTGATAACATCACCATCACAAGACCAACCATGAGAGTCACATTGAAACACGAGTAAGTTAGCACAAGCCAGAGAGAGTGATCTCGAGAGCACCAGAGAGACCTCTTGTACCTTCATTATGTGTGCGTATATATATTTTCTTCTACTCCCTAATGTGCTCCAAGAGAGAGAGATAGCACCAGCCTCCCTTCTCTAAGTGTTTTCCCTGAGTGTATCTTGGCTCTTTTGAGTGTTCTCGAGAGTGTATTTTGGCTCTTTTGCATTATTTGTTAAATTTGTTGTCTCTTTGATCTTCTAAAAGGAAAGGGGAATGATAATTTCCTAACCTTCCACCACCTTAGTCACATCCCTTAATGTTTTTTAGTGACTCTTCCAACTCATTTCAACCCCAATCACATCACATTATACCTATCACACAATGGCTTCTTGAATTTACAAGCAAATTTAACATTTAAGTCAATTGGTTCAAGTCATGGATTTTCAAACCAAGTGAGCAAACAAGCGGCTTCAGCCATTAAATTTGGCTAGGAATGGATTTCAAAATACACAAGCAGGTAAGCTTCCCTCAAACCAAGGATTTGTAGGGTTGTCCCTTCTTCAATTATGTTAATTAATTAACTAGTTTTTAAATAACAATTATTAGACATTTAAGCAGAGGTTTCACCAGTCGTGGTTCTCCATGCTAGTGTGGTACTTATAATTACTATTACGAGAGTAGGGGTATAATAGGGGTATGTTACACCAAAATTCCTTTGCATGGCTAGTGCAAGCCCAACTCTCATATTTAAGATGGTAGTTTCAACTAGTAGCTAGCCATCAAGGTTACTCAAGAGAATGAGAAACAATTTTTCCCTTGTCCTTATAGCCTTGAATTTTCATTCAAAAGGGTTTTTATAGCCTTATATATAATGAAAATATGCAGTTAGGACACCTAAACATCCTTTATACTCATTGAAAAAATCATGCAACAACCACATATATAATATCAATAATCAATTTTACTTCTCAGCAAGAAACCACATTTATTTGTATAGTCATAGTCATCATTTTTGTGTCAATAGAGTTACTTATCTGAAAATTATTTGCTACTAGTAATTGATCTAGGAAGGAGCCTTTTCCACCCAACCCTAGGCTCATCTACACATCAACCTTTTGTAGTTGGCCACCCACTAGCTTGGACATGATACTATAAGTTTTAAACATCTCAAGTAATTTATTGAGTACACAGATTCTTAATAAACATAAAATTAAAAGAATGGAAATCACATATTAAATAGATTTTTACCCTCAAAATCCAAACTAATAAAACCAACTACTTGTTTAGAGTCACACCTTTAATTTTTATCATCAACCAACTTCATTGTTTACAATACAATGTACAACATCCTATTACATCCAAAACCCCTAATCCATTAACTTAGATTCAATTACAACCTTGATTCCTTAGCTAGAATTAGAAAACCATGGGTTGAACCACCATGCACCACAAAACCACCAAAATAGAAAACTGTGTACCTAAAACTACCAAAAACAGACGCAAAAATATAACATTTTTTTTCTAGGCGTTGCCGGCCCTCCTACAATTTATTAAAATATACAGGTTGTCATCCTCCCATGACCTCCTTTTTGTTCCTAACATATATGAATCGTGTATGTGGCTAGTTTTTCAAAGAAAATAACACATACCTAGTGGATGCCACAAGGCAAAGAACTGATAACTTATTGGCAAATGGGATGGGTGAAAGAAACTTCCCTTCACTACCATGAAAACATCAAAGAGATGGCTACCATTGCAATACAAAAATACCTTCACTACTCTACAATTCCTCAATGATTTACTTTCATGTATCTTATCATGGTCACACATCATGCATCAATTTGTGATTGCCTCTCTTCAACTAAGTTCGACAACTCCCTTGCTAGTCTTTGGTGTACAAAATTCATTTTTAGAGAGCCTAACATAATGTATTCACTCATAACATTTCAACCTTTTCATTTAGGATTAACAACATTCTACACATGAATTTATTGCTCCAAACACTTGCATGTCTCTTGTCTCTTCACTTATGGATAAATTCCTTCGTATAAAATTGTTTCACATTCTTTTCCATTTAGGGGTCTCTACCCCCGTATAAAATTTTCCATATTCCATTCATTCTATTATTGTACAAAGCCACATTTTCCTTGGTATTCTAAGAAATCCAAGGATCAATTTCAAAATCAAAGGAATGTATTTAGTCCATTCTTTCATTGAATTGTAAAGAAACATTTTAGTTTCCACTCCAATTTCCATAATTATGAAGATGACTATTTTAAATGCCTTGTCATTCACAATCCATGTGTTCTTGGGAAAGAGGGGGAATGTTCATATTTGAAAGTGAATTTCATGCCAAGGCTTTCATAAGACAAATCCCAACAACCCCATCATTGTAGATTTGAGGCTTCTGCGATCTTCATTTTGTGTAGTGTTATTTTCCGGAGTCATTGCATTCATGATTTTATTGTATCGACATTTTGAACCAACCTCTGTGGTTCATCATCAGGATCAGATGTGTGAAAAAGTCAGTGAATAAAGGACTACTAAATAGAGGATAGGGAAGGGAAGATAATGAATGGAGCCAATAGTTTGCTAATGCTCAGAAATAAATTTATTTTACTTTATTATTATTATTATTATTTCTTAATTAAAATTATTTGAATTAATTTATAAATTTATTTATTTAATTTTTATTTTATTTATTTATTATATTTATTTTAATAATATAAATAATTTATAAAATTACATTTCAATATAATTTTATTTAAAAAAAAAAAATAATATATAATAATAAAGTAAAATAAATTTATTTCTGAGCATTAGCAAACCTGTCAGCTCCATTCATTATCTTCCCTACCCTATCCTCTATTTATTAGTCCATTATTCACTGACTTTTTCACACATCTGATCCCGATGATGAACCACAGAGGTTGGTTCGAAACGTCGATACAATAAAATCATGAATGCGATGACTCTGAAAAATAACACAACCCCTGCATTGTTTATACACTTGTGGTATCATATGTTGTATCATTGTGCTCATATGTTGTTAGTTGACCATGTCAACATATTCATTAATAAAGCATTTAGATTACTTAAACATTGTTCCCATATTCATATAATTCATCTTTGTTGCAATAATGACATATCCATGCCAACATAGGGAATACAATATCATTAACATAGTTAATTACAAATTACTTCAGTGATCAAGATGGGAATGTTACAATGAGGTACAAATGAAATGAAACCGAGGACTAACATGTTGCATGGCCTTTTAGAGTGCCAACAATTGATATCCTTATCACCTATTTTTTTGCAATATAAATAAACCAAAGATACATACCATACCTTTTTTGTTTGTGATAAATCTTGTCATATTGGTTTCTTGGTCCCCTAAGTGTTAGAGCGAATTTGGGTGGTGGAATCATCCCTTTGATATGCTCTTCAAGCCTATACAAGTATATTTAAGTGGCATGCTACTAAGTCCATTTATATCGTCCCTTTCCTCCATGGGAATACCTTGTTTCCCATCTTCCCTTGTCTTAACAACTATGGTTTTAGCTAATTTTGTTTTTTCTTCTTGTCCACTAAATCCTAGGCCTTCATGTTGGAGCTTCTATTGAGCTACAATGGGGTATATGATGAGCCTCATCATTGGGTAATTATATGGGCCTTAATTCACCTCCTAGCTTAGTCAAACTAACTATTCTCACAACTTATTGCATACTTTTGATTATATTTTGTTTATGAGATGAGTTAGAGTTGGATATTTTGCTTTGTGGTCTAATGTGCATTTAACGCAGGATTAAAGGATAAAAGAAAGGAATTTTTGGAAAGACTTTAGTCAAAACTCGAATGGGACAAGGGAGAGGAATTATAGGAGGTAAATCCTCCTCATTTACTACCCCTCCATTCGAATATTCCTCCATCAGCTCAGAGTGCAAACCACCAAATCATGAGGACTAAAATGCAGCTGAGCAAGTGATAGTCAAAGCACTAGTTTATCTCGAATTTGGGAGCCGAGCCTCCCTAATTTTAAGGAAGTCGTTGGAGACTTCAGTCGTATAAGTAGAGAGGCCTAGGACCTCAGTAGGATTCGCACTTTTGATTGTAAAACATTACTCTATTTTCGAGCTGCAAGACTTATGACAGTTTTTGATGTAATCCATTGTTTTGATAATAAGAATGAGTTTTATTTTGAGCCAGCAATGAGTTAACTCAGAGGGATGAAGCTCTTGGGTTAGGGCCAACCCCTAGCAGCTAAGTCTCCTCTTTATTGTACATGTATGCTAGCATAGATTCATAGTTTAATCATTCATTTTCTTAAGTAGATGCATTTCCATTATAGCAGTGTAGAGCATAGATTCATGGTTTAATCATTCATTTGCTTAAGTAGTTGCATTTCCATTACAGCAGTGTAGCGTAGATTGGTTGTGTTTTAGTTTGCTTCCTTTTATGCCTTCGTTCAATTAGCAGTTTAGCAAGGAGAAAAATATCCCCATAAGGTTGTTAGCGGGTGTCTCAGCCTCACCTCCTCCCTCTGGGACCATGACTTAAGGAAGAGACCCTTCAACAACCCCAAAAACACAGATTTCTAGTTCTCACATGAGCTTTGGAGTTTTTCATCTTGATTCAGTACTTGGTTCATTTCATCATTATCTTTCTGTAATAAGATCTCACTCACATTCTCATTTCCTTCAGCACTTTCTTCATGCATAATATATGCGGAAGCCAATAAATCCTGTCACAATCAAATTATACCCATAGGTTTCCTCACCATCCGATCCACAGCAAACTTGACCAATCACCATTAAACCACGTGTCGCATAACCGACATATTCATTTCAACATTTGACTTTATGCACTCCAAATCTCCACCGGTGATCTTCCTCGCTTGATTCGATGGCTATCACGCCACCTACTCGCCAACTAGCTTGGTTGATCTCCATCGTTGATCAATCTCGCATGATCCAACAACTATCACGCAATATTGTGTGAATTATTGCAGGACCGATACCTAACCGAGACCACGCAAGAAAAGTGGTTTTCTCATGCTACGTGTCACTCACTTAGGCTAATCGTGTGAAATTTAGAAATACAACTTACAGCTCTTAGGGCGCGTGAGATACTACTTACCACCTATATTCATTTCAAAGTTTGACTTTAGGCGCTCCACATCTCCACCATCGATCTGCCTCGCCTGATCCAACGGCTATCGCGTCACCCGATCGCCAACTAGCTTGGCTGATCTCAACCATTGATCAATCCCACACAATCCAACGGCTATCACCCAATCTTGCATGAATTCTTACACGGTCAATATCTGATCGAGAGCACGTGAGAAAAGTGGTTTTCTCGTGCTACGTGTCACTCACTTAGGCTAATTGTGCAAAATTTAGGAATTCCACTTATAGTTTTGAGGGCACGCGAGAAAATTCTTACCACCTACGAAGATCGCTCCATCATTCTGCACATTTTTTTCCTTTTGTCGCCACGTGACTTAATGTGATCCATCCATCTATTCACTTAGCCTCCGCGATAAGATCTCTGCCATTCACCTCCTGTTAATCCTGCTTGTCCATTGATTCACTTAAACTCCATTATAAGATCTCCGCCGCTCATCTTCCGTTAATCATGTTCAACCACCTATTCATTTAATCCCCTGCAATAAGATCTCTGCCGCTTATCTTTCGTTAATCATGTTCGTACATCTATTCATGTAATCTCATGTGATAAGATCTTTGATGCTCATCTTTCGTTTTTACTGTTCGTTGATCGATCCAACGGTTCCTATGCATTGTTGCTTCATTACACCCTCCCTTCGCTAATTTCGATCCTCGATTGCTCTTTTGCTTGATTCCATCCCGAACGTTGTTCTGCATATCATTTAAACCCTACCACTCTTGAGCTTCAATTTGGTTATTCCATCAAACTCTAACACTATCTGACCATCAAAAAAACAAGAAAAGTGAAAACAGATTTAGTCTAGTTTCCTTGCTTACACATTAGTTTGGTTTGATGCTCTTTACTTCTGTAACTTAGATAGCAACACTAGGTTAGTGTTAATTTAGAAATTTTGCTTAGCATAGTTGTTTAAATGGTTAATTAGGATATGGTGCGATTTAGCATTACATGTTGTTTTCTTCATTACTGTAGTAGATTAGCTCTCTTAGAATAGATTTTCTCTTCTTCCATCGAAGAATCAAGCTTCTTCTCATTTTATAGAAGTCTGGCTTAGAACCCTTGGGGTCTCTCGCCAGATGAACAAGTGACAATAGGTAGGACCTTCACTTCTACTTGTGCATATAGCACTATCACCTCCAAGTTTGTACGAACCCCGGGTTGATAAGTAAAGCTGGTATCCCAGGAGTTGCAGCATCCTTGCTGCAATACTGGCGCTCATCATTTTTTGGCGCCGTTGTCGGGGATGTGTCTGAGTAGAATGTGAGTACTACCTTCTTTTCTTCTATTTCTAATCTTCAATCTTCTGCCATTAGTTTATTTCTACAAAATTAATCTAGTAGCTTCCTTTCCTTTAGTTATCATTATCTGCTTTCCTTTCCATTCTGCAAGTAGAATTTCAATTCAGCAAGTAACTTTTTTTTTTGTCAGTAGTTTTCATTCAATCAACAATTTCATTTCTGCAAAGCACTTTCGAGCTTAAAAAATGTTATAAAAGCCAACCCAAAAACATTTCCTTTCATGCCTCATAGGAATAGGAACAATTTAGGGAAATTCTTGCCAAATATCCCCACTGCATCCAACAGCCAACCTTCTCTCTTCTTCGATGGCTATGAACTGGAGGAACCTTTAGGTGAGCAACCTAACATATTTGAAGAACCTATAGGGGAAGAAGAAGAAAAGGAACCCATTCCTATTGAACCAATGGCTGAAAACCGAAATGACAGAGGGAATAGAGAGAGAGTTGAGGGTGCCTTCCCCATTAAGGAAACCAATGGGGACACTAAGATGAAGAATATAAGCCCCTCTACTCTACCTCATTTCCATGGCCTGACCACAGAGGACCCTGACACTTTCCTATTTGATTTTGCTATTATATGCCGAACCTATGACTATATAGATGATGAGAAAAAATTAAAATTGTTTCCATCTACCCTCAGGGATGCAGCATCGCTCTAGTTCATGGGTTTACCTGGAGATAGCATCACAACTTGGGCTTATATGCAGTAGGCTTTTAACAACAAATATAGGGACTATTGTAGGTCAAAGGATACTAAAGAAGATTTTTTCAGGATGACCATGGGCCAGGATGAATCCTTAGAAGACTACGAAGAAAGATTCCAGCTTAGTTACAGAAGGGCCAGGTGCACACTTGACCGTGAGTCACTAAATCTACTCCTACTTAGAGGAGATATCTACCAATTACCCTATGAGGATATCAAGATTTCCTTTAGAAACCATTCTAGGGTAGCCAGGAAAAAGGTTAGGAGTAGTCAACCTATGGACATTACATCATCTTCCAACTCATCCATCAAGGGTGAAATTGGAAATATGTTGGAAGATTTCAAAAGTGAGATGTTGAAAACCCTTGCCTTGCAATTGGACACCGGGAACATCAAAAGGAAGCAAGAGGAAGCAGAGAGAGCCTTGGCCATATTTTGTCCTAGATGCACCAGGAGGCATCCTAGGAATGAATGTCCATTGAACTGCATTGAACGTTGCTCGGTCTGTGAATAAAACCACTCCACATATAAGTGCCCTTCTTTACCCGGACTCAAAGTTGTATATCAAGGAACTGAAGGGGTCACAGAGTAGCTTTGTTACATCAACCAAAGGAGACCTCCTAGGCCTAGACCATACCAGCAGGGAATGCAAGGGTCATCCCATGCATATTACAACCCCAACCAAACCACAGCTATGACTTCTTGGGGACCCCTTGCTCATCCTTCCTGGTCCACACCCCCTCCTTGGTCCTATGCATCGCAGTATCATTCCCAGCCAGCCAACCAGCCATTTCAACCTTATGTTCTGCCACAAACTTAGTGGAATACCCCACACCAGGGGTGGAGGCCCTAATACAACAATGCTCCAGCTCTATTACCTCCACCACCTACCCAACCACAACTCCTACATTCTGCTCCACCCAGGCAACCCAAAATGCCTGCCCAGCCAAATCTGAACCCGAACAATGGGCAAGCTCAACAAGAATACAATGGAGAGACATCATACCCAACTTACGCCGTAGAGATCCAAGGGATCAACCTAAGATCTGAGAGAATTCTCCCGGATAACCAACCTCCCTCTCCACATAGGGAGGTTGAGGAAGAAAGAGAGGAAAGAAACCTTAAAGTAAATCCACCCTTTTCTAAGAGATTAGCCCAACCACTCCAGCCTACCCCAAAAAAAATTGAACTTCTAGGAAAATTGAAAAATATATGTGTAAATATTTCCCTTCTCTAAGAAATAAAAGATGTTCCCATTTACAATAAGTTGATTAAGGATAAGTGCTTCAAGCATCCAGGAAGAAGAAAAAGGGATGCCCCTACCATTAATGTAATTGGGCAACTATCTGACTTAATGTTGAGGCAAGTAATACGTCTGAAATATTTGGACCCTGGAAGCCCTGTAGTAGATGTTCACATCAATGGCACCATTGTATCACACACTCTGGTCGATCTTGGGGTTTCCATTAATGTGATGACCAAGGACACCATGCTGAAGCTCAACCTCCAAGGGTCATTGAGGAAGACCACAATAGTTCTGCAATTTGCAGACCATTCCATAGTCACCCCTGAGGGAATTGTGGAGGATGTGATGGTCTCCATTGACTCCTGGGAGTACCCTACAGATTTTATAGTTCTCTAGCCTAAGGCTAAGCTTACTGGTTACCCTCTCATCCTTGGGAGGCCATGGTTGGCCACAACCGATGCCTACATTAGCTACAGAGCTAGGATTATGACCATCAAGAATGGGCATATGTCCAAGCAGTTAGTCCTATACCCTCCTGCTCAACCTTATCTTGAGCATGATTTACCTTTATGGTTGGAGGAGGAGGAAGAAGATGAGGTTTATTCAGCTCAAATTTATGCTTTGGAAGCAACTATAGGAGGAGGACAACAAGATGAGGATGTCTTAATTGAACACCTGCTCCAAAGTCCAACTCCTAGTTCGTTACCATTAGAAGAAGAAGTGAGGGAAACCCAGAACAATCATCCAATTGACTTATGCTTGGCCAGTTCCAACCATCTCCATGTCAAAACCATAGAATTTGGCCCAGAGAAAACTTTGAAAATTAATCCATCTCTTTCTGCTCTCAAAGAGGAAAATCTATGCAACATGTTGAGAGAAAGCCTAGAAGCCCTCACTTGGAGTTACAAGGAAACGGAGTACAACCCTCAGTGTGTACTCACTACATATACATCAAAGAAGATTTCAAGCCAGTCCAGTAGCCACAAAGGGGGATGAATCCAGCTCTTAAAAGATATAGTCAAAGAATAACTGTAAACACTTCTAGATGTGGGATTCATTTACCCTATCTCTGACAGTGAGTGGATCTCTCCTTTAGTGTTAGTTCCCAAGAAAAATGGTAAGTGGAGGATTTGTGTTGATTATAGGGAGTTGAACAAAGCCACAAAGAAGGATCATTTTTCCCTACCCTTCATTGACCAAGTGCTAGATGGCCTGGCAGGGAAGAAGTTCTTTTCTTTCCTAGATGGATTCAGTGGGTACAACCAAATCCATATATACCCATAAGACTAGGATAATACCACATTCACCCATCCTTGGGGCACTTTTGCCTATAGAGTCCTTCCTTTTAGCCTATGCAATGCTCTTGCCACTTTCCAGAGAGCAGTCTTGATTATTTTCGTCGAATTAGTACATGATGTGGTGGAAACTTATATGGATGACTTTACACCTTATGGCTGTGATTTTCAAGAAGCCCTGACTAACCTAGGCAAAGTATTTCATAAATGCATTGAAATGAACTTGTCTCTCAACCCAAAAAAAATGTGAATTCTTAATGACTAAATGGATTGTGCTAGGTCATTTAATATCTCAGCAAGGACTGCAAGTGGACCCAAACAAAATAGCAATCATCCAAAGGGTCACACCTCCTCAAAAGTAGAGGGATGTCAGGAGTTTCTTGGGGTTAGCTGGATACTACCGAAGGTTCATAAAGGACTTCAACAAGTTAGCCTCTCCTTTATTTGGGTTGCTGGCCAAATATTCTAAGTTTATATGGTCAAAAAGTTGTCAAGAGGTCTTGGACATTTTAAAGGGTAAGTTAACCAATGCACCAATTCTTTGAGGCCCAAACTAGGCCCTCCCTTTTCATATTCATGCGGATGCCTCACACAAAGCCATAGGAGTAGCCTTAGGTAAGGTAGAGGAGAAATTTCCCTATGCCATCTATTTTATCAGTAAGAACTTGTCAAAGGCTAAGCTAAATTATAATGTGACCAAAAAGGAACTCCTAGCTATTGTGCATTCATTAAACAAATTTAGGAATTACATTACATGCTACCAAATATTTGTGTATACTAACCATGTTGTAATCAAATATTTAAAAAACAAACCAGATGTGAATGCTAGAATTATAAGATGGTTTCTTTTATTACAGCAGTTTGATCTAACTATTGTTGATAAGCCTGGTAAGGAAAATGTTGTTGCAAACTTTCTATCTAGGATGAATCTGCTTGCAGGTGAAGAAGGAATGGTGGATGACCAGTTACCAGACGAGCATTTGTTTTCTATTTTAGTTCTCTCCCCATGGTTTTTTGATATAACAAACTATTTGGTATCAGCATAGTTCCCACCAAACTTGCCCTCCAAAGAAAAGAGCAAGATAGTCAGGAAAAGCGCCCCTTTCACCTCGATTGGGGGCAACCTTTTCAAAGTTGGCTCAGATCAAATCTTGAGAAGGTGTGTAACGGAAGAGGAAGTTTTTGACATCCTTCTAACCTGTCATGATGGGCCTTGTGGAGATCACTTTGCAGCAAAGATGACAACATTCAAAGTGTTACAAGCAGGCTATTATTGGCCCACTCTTCATCAGGATGTGAAAAAGTACATTAGTCAGTGTGATCGGTACTAGAGGATGGGAAATCCTACTCCAAGAGATGAAATTCCCCTACAACCTCAAGTGACTTTTGAGCCATTTGACAAGTGGGGCATGGACTTCATTGGGCCTATCAACCCTCCTTCAAAGAAAAAATAGTACATTATTGTGTGCACTGATTATTTGACTAAGTGGGCTGAAACCAAGGTGATTAAGGTAACAATAGAAGAGAAGGTGGATTAGTTCCTAAGGGAGAATGTATTCTACAAATTTGGGTACCCTAGAGAGCTAGTCACAAACCAAGGCAGCCAATTTACCTCCAACGTGATTGAAGAACTGCTCAGCCATCACAAAATCAAACATAGGACCTCCACTCCTTATCATCCACAAGCTAATGGGCAAGTGGAGGTGACCAACAAGGCACTAGAGAGCATCTTAACCAAGGTAGTGAGCAGCAGCAGGAAGGATTGGGCAGACAGACTAGTTGAAGCCACCTGGGCCTATAATACAACATGGAAGACCACCACTGGATTTACACCCTATGAGCTGGTCTATGGGAAAAAGGCTTTGTTGTCCATTGAGTTTTAATATAACATGTTAAGGATGGCAGCACAACTAGATTTGGATCTTAGTCATGCACAAAAAGAAAGATTGTTCCATTTGAATGGCTTGGATGAATTTAGAATGCAGTCCCTCATACATATAGAGATAGTTTAGCTTCAGAGGAAGATCTGGCATGATAGACATATTAAGGAGAAGAAATTTCAAGAGGGCGATTGGGCATTGTTACATGATTCTAGGTATAAAGACTTCAAGGGAAAGCTAAGGACAAGATGGCCCGAACCTTATGTGGTGGAAAGATGCCATGATAATGGTTCAGTTCAAATCAGAGCTATAGATGAAGAAGCCATTCCATTACTTGTTAATGGACACCGATTGAAAATGTACAAGAGGCCTTTATCAAAGCAAGAGTTCATTGACAATATCAATAAAATAGTGATGACGGTGGAGCAAGTTCCAACTCCTCCCTCATCCAAAAAAAAAAAACAAACAAACAAATAAACAAACAAACAAACAAACAAACAAAACAAACAAACAAAAAAACTGAGGTGAAAACCTCCATGATGCGCCTAAGTCCCATCTTTGGGTTGAAAACCTCGTGAGGTGGCCCAAGGATGAGAAAAAATAGAATGAAGAGTAAGAAGATCCTTGGGTGAAAACCTTTCTTGAGGTGGTCAGGGCAAACATCTAGGGTGAAAAACTCTCTGAGGTAGCCTAGGTGTTTTTCAAAAGAAAAAAAAAAAGAGAGATAAAAAGATGTAATTGTTATTTGCAGGTGGACGAGAAAGACAGTCCAGGAGAAAAAAGAGGATCCAAAGGGAACCCTGCCTCACATATATTCATCTCCCCCACTCCTTAATATGCATCTCTCCATCAATTACATTGTTTTCTTCACTTCATTGATTCTATTTAGGTGAAGACTACGTTTTCTACCGGATCCCTTGTATTCCTACAGGATCCTACGAAAACCTATAGGGTGAAATCCGAGGGTGAATGGTAGGTTGGTTAGGTCTTGTAGTAGTCTATCCCATAGAATATCAATCATCAACTATAGGTGTTCACTAGGATGATCCAGGAGCTCCAGACTATAGACAGCAGAGGAGGAAGAAGAATGACCATGCAGCAAATAAACAACATAGCACCTCTAATCTTTGACAACTGCAGCATCGCATCGAAACCACAGGTAAGTACCCCGTTCACTCACTCATATGCATCATTTGATCAAAAGTTGTAAAGATTACGAGGTATTTGGTTTATAAGTGAAAAGGTGGTCAGTTAACTTGGCCACCTTCAACAAAGCAGATAGTCAGGTGGCAAAAAGGTAATTCTTTTTAAAATCAAAAGAGAATGCAAGAGTCTGAAAATAGTGATTTATTTTTAAAGTTCAAGCAATAGCACAAGATTTAAGTAAGCATGGGTTCGAGAGGAAAATAAATTTCTCTATGGGGTTGCAATGGGCACGAGTTATAACTCAGGCTCAACCCCCGCAGTTGACCATGATGTCAAGGTGTTGACCGAGTTCTACGGCTTGAGATTGTTGTGGGCGGGTGCAAGCCTAATGAACATCTCGTACACTCCCTACCCCCACAGCAAGCCACCCCAATCACTCCACTCCATCTCATCTCCTCCACGTCATCCTCCACCCTCATTCATTACCGTCCACCTCATTCACCGTACCTTGTCACCTCATCTGCCATTCCATAGATACAGTGTTGTTTATGGCTACCATTTTAGGATGCTTAAAGAATTAAGATTTGGGGTAGAAACACCAGTTCACCAAAGACTCAACATACCCTATTTCTTGATGCAATCACTCATAGACTCTAGCAATAAAGTAAAGGAAGGGAATTCCCAACAATTGGCTCACCATGGTTTGATCAGGACCCTCATTAAGGATGCCCTCCAAAACCTCCAGATCCCTATAGCATGGTCAGTCTTCAGGGACTTACCAGCAGAGGATGACATCAAAACCCTCACCTATGATGTTAGTCCTTCTGTCAATGAGGAGGAGGCAAAATAAAAAGAAGAAGATACAGAGCTAGATGGGGATGATATGGATGAAGAAGAAACTAATACAGAGGAACATGATGAAGGAGAAGAGAAGGAGGATGATGCTAAAACAAAGGAGGAAATGAAGGAAGAAACTGATGGAGATGAGAAAGGACAACAAGAGGAAGAAGATAAGAAAAACAAAGAGCTAAGTGGCTTAAGGGATAGAGAAGCAATAATGAGAGATCAACTTGAGAGGGAAAATGCATGGCTAAGAGGATAGCTGTAGGGAAGGGAAAACCAACAAGCATGTATGGCCAGCCTCTCCTTGGAGGCCATCCAGTGTAGGATGCCAGCTAAATCTTATGTTCTTTACCTCAGAGAACAATGGTTGCAATTTCAGATTAAAACACTAGCACGAAGGGGCACCATGCCATTTCAAGACTGCAAGTAGTTTATTGATCTTTGTGATCAAAGTACACTAGAGGATAGGGAAAAAATCATTGAGTTTTACTTACACAATAAGGCCCCCACAGACATGAATGTTTGGGATCTTAATGCCGAGCTAGGAGATCTACAATTAATGGATTTGGCATCACGGATGAACCATGAGGAGTCAAGGGCTACAGAGATGAAAAGAATATTGGCCAGAGAGAAAAACGAACCTCTTTTCATTAGAGATGAACAATCAAATCCCATGGCCCTAATCATCACCCATAATCTAATTGCAAATGATCCTCAGCTAGCACCTAGATATCTTATTGCCCAAGAGCAAGCCATTTCACATTTTGAGGATATGTTTAGGCTGCTAGGAGATGATAGTATACATGCCTACTTCAGGAGATGGAACACACTGCCACACAGCTTGAAGATCATAGAATATCACTCCCCTCAAAGGTGGAGAGAGGCACTCAACAGGACACCTATGTATAAGCAACTAATGCAAAGGTTGAAGGTCAATTGGATAGGCCTAAAACTTAGTCCACCACTATCCCTAGGGATGCTAGAAGGGAGAAAAGAAGAAGAGGAAAAGAGGCAATGGGAAGAAGTAAAAAGGAAAGTAGGCTTCTATGAACAAGAAGAAGAGACCACAGTAGAGGCATGGGATGTCAGAGACGTTACCAGAGCCATGAAGGACATGGACATTGACTAAGTTTCTCAAAGGATGAGCAACACTTTGAGTAGGGCGTGATGATAAGCCTCATCATTGGGTAATTATATGGGCCTTAATTCACCTCCTATCTTAGTAAAACCTACTATTATCACAACTTATTGCATACTTTTGATTATATTTTGTTTATGAGATGAGTTAGAGTTGGATATTTTGCTTTATGGTCTAATGTGCATTTAATGCAGGATTAAAGGATAAAAGCAAGGAATTTTGGCAAAGACCTTGGTCAAAACTTGAATGGACAGGGAGAGGAATTATAGGAGGTAAATCCTCCTCATTTACTACCCCTCCATTCAAATATTCCTCCATCAGCTCGAAGTGCAAACAGCCAAATCATGATGACTAGAAGGCAGTCAAGCAAGTGAAAGTAAAATCACCATTTATCTCGAGTTTGGGAGCCAAACCTCCCTAATTTTAAGGAAGTCATTGGAGAATTTAGTTGTATAAGTAGAGAGGCCTAAAACCTCAGTAGGATTCACACTTTTGATTGTAAAACTTTACTCTATTTTCGAGCTGCAAGACTTGTGACAGTTTTTGATGTAATCCATTGTTTTGATAATAAGAATGAGTTTTGCTTTGAGCCAGCACTGAGTTAACTTAGAGGGATGAAGCTCTTGGGTTAGGGACCAACCCTAGCAGATAAGGCTCCTCTTTATTGTACATGTATGCTAGCATAGATTCATGGTTTAATCGTTCATTTTCTTAAGTAGCTACATTTCCATTACAGCAATGTAGCGCATAGATTCATGGTTTAATCGTTCATTTGCTTAAGTAGTTGCATTTCCATTACAGTAGTGTAGCGTAGTTTGGTTATGTTTTAGTTTGCTTCCATTTGTGCCTTCTTTCAATTAGCAGGTTAGCAAGGATAAAAAGATCCCCATAAGGTTATTAGCAAGTGTCTCGGCCTCACCTCCTCCCTCTGGGACCATGACTTGAGGAAGAGACCCTTCAGCAACCCTAAAAACATAGATTTCTAGTTCTCGCATGAGCTTTAGAGTTTGTCGTCTTGATTCAATACTTGGTTCATTTCATCGTTATCTTTTTGTAATAAGATCTCACTCATATTCTCATTTCCTTCAGCACTTTCTTCATGCATAATATATGTGGAAGCTAATAAATCCCTTCTTAATCAGATTATACCTGTAGGTTTCCTTACCGTCTGATCCACAACAAACCTGACCAATCACCATTAAACCATGTGTCGCATAGTCTATGTATTCATTTCAACGCTTGACTTTATGCGCTCCAAATCTCCACCGTCGATCTGCCTCACTTGATCCGACAGTTATCACGCCACCTGCTCGCCAACTAGCTTAGCCAATCTCCACCGTTGATCAATCTTGCATGATCCAATAGCTATCGCACAATCTCAAGTGAATTATTGCACGACCGATACCCAACCAAGAGCACGCGAGAAAAGTGGTTTTCCCGTGCTACTTGCCACTCACTTAGGCTAATTGCGTGAAATTTAGAAGTACAACTTACGGCTCTTAGGGCGCATGAGATACTGCTTACGACTTATATTCATTTCAATGTTTGACTTTAGGCACTCCACATATCCACCATCAATCTGCCTCGCCTGATCCAACGGCTATTGTGTCACCCCCAGGGTCAAGTAGAGAACAGGTGATTGGATTTTGAAATATAAGTACTCTCTCTCGGAGTTTGAACCATTCGAAAAAGCGGGGTCTCATCACTAACTATGTGAGGTCAAATCCTTCATTACTTGGGTTGCGAGATATAGCATATAAGATATAAAATAAAATAAAAAGAATGAAAACCCGATACCTTGCCTTTCAACTTGAATACCGCTGAATACTAGACTTGCCGGTTCATTTCATGTATGTTTGCTCAAAGCTGCGGAGGGCTGTGAGATGAGGTATCACTTTATCGGGGCCACTACCACGATCGCCAACTAGCTTGGCTGATCTCCACCGTTGATCAAACTCGCACGATCCAACGGCTATCGCACAATATTACACGAATTCTTGCATGACCAATATCCAATCAAGATCATGCGAGAAAAGTTGTTTTCTCATGCTACATGTCACTCACTTAGGCTAATCGTGCAAAATTTAGGAATTCCACTTACAGCTTTGAGGGCACGTGAGAAACTGCTTACCACCTACAAAGACCACTTCATCATTATGCATGTGTTTTTCCTTTTGTCACCACGTGACTTAATGTGATCCATCCATCTACTCACTTAATCTCTGCGATAAGATCTCCGCTATTCATCTCCCATTAATCCTGTTCGTGCATCAATTCACTTAAACTCCATGATAATATCTCCTTCGCTCATCTTCCATTAATCTTGTTCAACCACCTATTCACTTAATCCCCTGCGATAAGATCTCCACCACTTATCTTCCATTAATCCAATTCATCCATCTATTCACGTAATCTCTTGCAATAAGATCTTCACCGTTCATCTTCCGTTTTTACTATTCACTAATCTATCCAACAGTTCCTATGCACTGTTGCCTCATTACGTCCTCCCTTCACTAATTTTGATCTTTGATTGCCCTTCCGCTTGATTCCTTCCTTAATTTTGTTCTACATATCATTTAAATGTTGCCACTCCTGAGTTTCAATTTGGTTATTCCATCATATTCTAACACTGTCCAATCATCAAGAAAACAAGAAAAGTAAAAACAGATTTAGTCTAGTTTCCTTGCTTACACATTAGTTTGGTTTGATGCTCTTTACTTCTGTAACTTAGATAGCAGCATTAGCTTAGTGTTGATTTCACAATTTTTCTTAGCATAGTTGTTTAAATGGTTAATTAGGATATGGTGTGATTTAGCATTACATGTTGTTTTCTTCATTACTGCAATAGAGTAGCTCTCTTAGAATAGATTTTCTCTTCTTCCATCAAAGAATCAAGATTCTTCTGACTCTATATAAGTTTCACTTGGAACCGTTGGGGTCTCTTGCCAGATGAACAAGTGACAACAGGCAGGACCTTCACTTCTACCTGTGCATATAGCACTATCACCTCCAAGTTTGTACGAACCCCGGGTTGATAAGTAAAGCTGGTAGCCCAGGAGTTGCAGCATCCTTGCTGCAATATTGGCACTCATCATTACATAATTTCTTGGCCTTTCTTTCCTAGCCTTTGGCCCTTCTAGCCCATTTTCCTGAATATATTGGCACCAATGCCTCTAGTGTGATTTAAAACTCTAAATTCCCTTTAGGAAGGATATTGGAAGGTGTGTTTACTATGCTTAACTCGTCATGGTTTTGGACTCCACAATGACAATGGAAGGAGTTTCCTTGGTCTTTTATATAGTGTCTTGTAGCTTCATTAGTGCCTCTTCCTTTGTTTCAAAATCAGTGTATAGTTGACCAACCATTCAATGAACCACTTCTCTTGTCCATTTTTTAGTTGAGTGAATTTATCCCCTAGTTGTAAGAGTTACAATCTTTTAATGTCTAATTCGACACTCACGATGGTGAAGGAATCCTAACATTTGGAAATTTCACTTTCTATCATATTTGCTTTCTATATTGTAATTCTAAATTTCCTCTTGGATCTACCTATTGAAGTCTCCTAATGTTGCTAACTTCTCCCTCTTCAAAGATTTTCCCATGGTAACTACTTCACAGTCTCTAACAAACACACCTTGATATCATACAATTAGTAAATGGACGGCCCATGGTTCATTGTTTCACCAACACAGATATTCTATGGAAATAAAATTATGAAAGTCTTTGTTCTTACTCACTAATGTTGAAATCACAGCTCGTTGTTAATCATTAACAACCATGAAAGATATTTATTCTACTTTGGCGTCAAAGCCTGTTATACTTGTTTTGGAAAAGCCAAAGCCAATTTGAACTACAAAGCATTTTTTACTTTGTTCATATGTATCAATTTTATTATCGTTAATTACCAACTCAGATAGACCCATGTTAATTACTAGCCCCAAAAAAAATATATGGACGCAAGCAATTGAAACTCGACACAAAGACTCATAAGTAATTTTTTCATGGTAGTCAAAGGTTTATTATACTTTTGAACCTTCATTAGAGAAATTACAAGAACCATATCACTTTCATCTTGCCATTAAAATATCAACATAAAATTATATATATTCATCATGTTCTTCATATAATGAATGAAAACAACTTAGCAAAGGGGTAATTGGAAAAATCAAAGAACGCTTTAATATAATTATCAATTTTTGTGGGTTATGAAGAGGAATTCCCAACAACAATACCAATCAACATAATTTGTAATGGTGTTATTCTTTCCTCAACTAGAACAAAGATATTCATGTAGGATTTTAAAACATGCTTAGGCTTGAAGTGAATGAGTGTAGTGAGTGCATAACAACTTGTACCATTAAAAAAATTGAACAAATGAAAACCATTAGAATTAGCACTGTAATTAAACATCCTAACAATGTTAATGCATGATTGAGAATGTTGTATTGGCATTCATTTTATAGTATGCCATTAAATCAATATATAATAGTGTTGTAGTAGATGATTACTACAATGAAAAAGTAACGAGTATTGTACCAAAAAACAAAACATTAGGCTACAACATTGTGGTTGATACAAAGCAAGCCAGTGCTTAATTTATTTATTGTTGGAGTTGAAGTGAATTTAAGGGATGATGTAAATAAATTCAATATTTCTACCACTAAGAATAATTTCATTTTTTTATAATCTACATAATGTCCAAATAAGATTCAAACTGGAGAATTCAAATAACACATCAATATAAGCACAATATAACACAAAGATTTTTACCTTGGAAACTCAAATGGAAAAACTAGACCTTACAATGATTTAATTCTTGCCTAGGAAATGGTTACAATGGTGAGGCTTACACTCTCAACTAAGATTATCATGCATTATTATTCATTGCCACATTTTAGATACTGCTATAGATTATGATGCATTATTATTCATTAGTACATTTTAGAGACTGCTTAGGCTCAAAGATAGCCATTGAACTTTGTATAGGCCACTTCTTTTGCAAGTCCCTCGTTCGCTACTATACCTTTCTCCTTCATTTCGTCTCAAAGCCTCTCCTTAATTGGATGTATTCCCTTCTTTTTCCACCACCTTCATATTTAATGGGTTTCCTTGGAGGGCCAACCATTACAATGGTTTGTTTCTTCTTCCGAGGGAAAAGCAGTTTTGGATTATTTACTTAACTTTTCAAAAAAAAAATCGTTAGTACAAAATTAAAAAGAAAGAATATTTAGCGGACCGGTTTTGGATCAAGAATGTTTATAAGATTTCATAGTTGTGATCATAATATAAATTGTGACAAGTTTTGATAGAGTTATGGTGGTTTCAAACCTATTGCCTTAAAATCCTCATTGTGATTTGATTAATCAATTTTAGGAATGACCCTTTATTTCTTCAGTGATTTGGTTATTAGGGAATAACACTATTAATGAATGCACATAGTGGAGAATTCCTAGCATGTAGGTTTTCACTCTGCATGTTTTAAGGATATTTTAAGGGAATTACAAAGGATAAGAGTACAAGTATCACAGGATGCTTTCTTTCTTGATGAAATACAATTCATTCCAAGAGTTGTTTTGCTAAAGAGAGAAACATGTGGCATCACCTTCATCATTGTTGCACAATATTGAGGCTTTTCTTTTGGTAAAAGATAACACATACACACATTAGTAGTAGGATAAAAAATGGAAGGGTGCATACATTAAATTTATATCTTGTTCCTTAAAGCAGATGAAACAACTATGAAATAAAAATAAGAGACATAGTCTAACAATTTGGAATCCTTAATCAACGATGAGCCTTTTGCCAAAAGTTGCATGCATGCCTCTCATTTCCATAATTAATAGAAAGCAACCAAATAATTGGCCTCATTTTCAAGCACACATTTTGTCGTGAATTTTCTAGAGAACAAAAAATGTTGAAGTTATCACACAATGCAAAATACTAGCTAGAAAATATAAAATCATTGATTTGGATTAGCCCAATAATGTTATCCTCCAATGCAAATTCCTTTGAAGAATGCTTTCCAATTGCAACTGAACCTAATCCCAACACAACATTGGGAAAGGGAACAAATATGCTTCATATTATTTACCTCTAAAAAGTAAAGGAATAGTCCTTATATTATCCAGATTAGTTCATTATATTGTTTTTCATCCATCTCAATGCTTTCAGAGTGGAAAAATTGGAGGAATCATCTCACATGACCATTTTTACTAGCGGGACCTAGTTTGGCAAAACAGGGTCTGAAACTTTTGGGAGTGTTTTGAGGCATCAAATGATATTTTTAGGGGGTAAAAATTTGTTGCTTTAGCACCGCACCATTTTTTCCTATTCTACACATAGAGACCTTTCCAATGGAGAAATAATCATGACAATCAGATACTGTATGTGAAAGTTATGAACCTCAAAAGTTGACCTTCTTAAGGAATTTAGACTTCTGTGATCCATAACATTGTTTAGAGAGTTTTCGGCGTAATCACATAGATATTCTTTTGTCAACACGTTTCGAACCAACAAGTGTGGTTCATCGTCAGGACAAGTTGAAGAACCAATACAGCTTAGCTTGTTAAATAGTATGTGCAGAGACTCCAACGGCTATATTGCCAACCGCTAATTTTGACCCAATGACCCGAGTCAAACCAATAATAACCTTGTCATATTTAATTATTCTTATTATTCTAAGAAATTAGTTAAATTAGGTAAACTATATAATAAAAGAACTAAACAAATGTGTATAAATATCCAAAACTTAGCTAATTTAAATTAAAATACTATCATTGGTATATCATAATAATATTTTATTTATCATTTGAAACTAAATTATTAAATTTTATATTTAATACAATAATTTATATTTATTAAATAAAATAAATTTCGTTAATAATTTATCATTCCAATAAATTAGGTAAATAAAAGTATTCAATTGTTAACCTAATTAAATTAATAAATGTATAACTATATCCAAAACCGAACTAATTCAAATTAAAATATTATCATTGGTACAAAGAATATTTATTTAGTAATATTTTTTATTTATCCTTTTAATCTAATGGTCATTTGAAATTAAATTAATACAAAATTTTCAATTAATTTAATAATTTTTATTTATTAAATAATCCAAATTTATTTAATCATTTATTATTTCACCAATATTATTAACAAATACTTAGTCAAATAAATAATAATCTTGATATATTAAATTACCATTATTCAAGGAAACTCGTTAAATTAGGTAAATTTTATAATTAAACTATTTATTTGTTAGTGTACTTGCTTATAAATGCATATACATACAAACGAACTAACTCAAACTGAATTAATATTATAGGTACATTATATATTTATTCAATAATAATTTTTTATTTAAATCTCATGGTCCATTTTAAAGTTAAATTAATAAATTATATCTTCTATCAAGATGTAATTTTATAATTAGTTTAATAATCTATACTTATTAAGAAATCTATATTTAATTAATTAATAAAATATCATCCAATAATATTATTAAAATTAACCAAGTTATTAGGAAGATATTACAAATGGAGGTTAAAACTTTTTGTTTAACAAATATATGAAGCTGGGTAAAGATATTAATCTAATGTTCTAGGCTAATACTCATTATTATAATTCTAAAGGAATAGTAGAAATTAAATATAAACGTATGAAAAACAAATTTAATAATTATAATAACTCTCTTTAATTGAAACCTAATAATAACCTAAAGGAAATAAGGTTAATACACTTAATAACAACGCATACTAATAAGACTAAATCATACTAATACTATAGGGATGCTAGGATTAAAGGGGAAAAATCTCAAGAAAAGGGACCAACCACCGAAAACGACTCTTAAGGAGAGGGAAGAACCCTAAGACCTGAGGAGGTTAGGAAGACAAGGCTGGGACCCAGCAACTACTAATCTTCCAGCCATCATCCCTATTAAGATTATTCGGCCTTTTCTCAATCTCCAGGGCCTCTCTAAATTTGCGATGGTGAAACTGCGCAACCCTAGCAATGACTTGAGCATCCTCAATACAGACATGATGCATCGTATTCCCGGCATGTTCAGCCAGGGCAGAGGACTTGGTCCTACCATGCCTTAGGTCAGTTGAATGCTCACTAATCCTTTGATTAATCGAGCGACCCGTCTCACCAATATATGGTGTCCCACAGGAACACGGAATGATATAGACACCCTTCATGTCTTTCAGGTCAATCGGATCTTTTACAGACCTGAGGGAGCTACGGATAGTATTGAGAGGTCTAAAAGTCGCGGGCACATCGTACTTCTTCAGAATCCTCGCAATCCTATCAGTGGTCCCTTGGATGTAAGGCAGGTTTACCCCCAGGGCACGATCTTTAGGATCTCTTTGGGTTGCCAGATCCTTCTTGGCCTTGAGGAAGGCTTTTTGACCTAGGTGTCTACTGTAACCATTCCTCACGAAGACATCTAGAAGATGAGCCTTCTCTGTTTCCAAGCTCTCTTCATCGGAAATTCTGACAGCACGGGTGGCAAGCGTGCTTAGAACCCCTAACTTCTGAGCGGGGAAATGATGGGATGAAGCTCGCAAATATTGCTCAGTATGCGTCTTCTTTCTAAACACCCGATGAGAAAAGGAACCATCCACCTTCTTAGAGATGAGAAAATCCAAGAACGGGAGACAACCCTTGTCTTCTTTTTCCATTGTGAATTTAATGGTGGCGGACTGGTTATTGAGATGATTAAAGAACCGATCCAGCTCATCAGGACCATGCGACCAGACAAAACCAGTGTCATCAACGAATCTTTTCCAGAGCTTTGGTAAAAGACACGAGGAGGCCAAAGCTTTAGACTCAAAATCCTCCATAAAGAGATTAGCGACGACCGGGGATAAGGGGGAGCCCATGGCAACACCGTAAGTTTGTTCATAGAATTCACCCTCGAAGCTGAAAAAGGTGGAGGTAAGGCAAAGCTCAACCAGCTTAACCGTATCAGGGTCAGTGAGCTTATTTATCACCTCCATGGCCTCATTGATGGGAATGCAACTATAAAGAGAGACCATGTCAAAACTTACCAAAATGTCCTCGGGCCCTTGCGATCAAGTCGTGCAATTCCACTGCTCCTTTGTCCCAGAAGCTTGTTGAAGGAAACCCCATCACTCCTAGGATCTATGGCCTTCCAAAGATCCACAAGGAAGGGGTCCCCCTTAGGCCTATTGTCAACACCATTGGTGGTCCGACTTACCTCCTGGCCAAGTTCCTTGCCGCAAAGTTGAGGCCCTTGGTTGGTCAGACTGAGTCCTTCGTTAAAGACTCTGCTTCCTTTATTGAGGATCTTAAGAGAATTAAGCTTGAGCCCGAGGACATTTTGGTAAGTTTCGACGTGGTCTCTCTTTATACTTGCATTCCCATCAATGAGGCCATGGAGGTGATAAATAAGCTCACTGACCCTGATACGGCTAAGCTGGTTGAGCTTTGCCTTACCTCCACCTTTTTCAACTTCGAGGGTGAATTCTATGAACAAACTTGCGGTGTTGCCATGGGCTCCCCCTTATCCCCAGTCGTCGCTAATCTCTTTATGGAGGATTTTGAGTCTAAAGCTTTGGCCTCCTCGCGTCTTTTACCAAAGCTCTGGAAAAGATTCGTTGATGACACTGGTGTTGTCTGGTCGCATGGTCCTGATGAGTTGGATCGGTTCTTTAATCATCTCAATAACCAGTCCGCCGCCATTAAATTCACAATGGAAAAAGAAGACAAGGGTTGTCTTCCGTTCTTGGATGTTCTCATCTCTAAGAAGGTGGATGGTTCCTTTTCTCATCAGGTGTTTAGAAAGAAGACGCATACTGAGCAATATTTGCATGCTTCATCCCATCATTTCCCCACTCAGAAGTTAGGGGTTCTAAGCACGCTTGCCACCCGTGCTGTCAGAATTTCCGATGAAGAGAGCTTGGAAACGAAGAAGGCTCATCTTCTAGATGTCTTCGTGAGGAATGGTTACAGTAGACACCTGGGTCAAAAAGCCTTCCTCAAGACCAAGAAGGAGCCGACAACCCGAAGAGATCCTAAAGATCGTGCCCTGGGGGTAAACCTACCTTACATCCAAGGGACCACTGATAGGATTGCGAGGATTCTGAAGAAGTACGATGTGCCCGCGACTTTTAGACCTCTCAACACTATTCGTAGCTCCCTCGGGTCTGTGTAAGATCTGATTGACCCAAAAGACATGAAGGGCGTCTATATCATTCCGTGTTCCTATGGGACACCATATATTGGTGAGACAGGTCGCTCGATTAATCAAAGGATTAGTGAGCATTCAGCTGACCTAAGGCATGGTAGGACCAAGTCCTCTGCCCTAGCTGAACATGCCGGGAAGACGATGCATCATGTCTGTATTGAGGATGCTCAAGTCATTGCTAGGGTTGCGCAGTTTCACCATCGCAAATTTAGAGAGGCCCTGGAGATTGAGAAAAGGCCGAATAATCTTAATAGGGATGATGGTTGGAAGATTAGTAGTTGCTGGGTCCCAGCCTTGTCTTCCTAACCTCCTCAGGGCTTAGGGTTCTTCCCTCTCCTTAAAAGTCGTTTTCGGTGGTTGGTCCCTTTTCCTCAGATTTTTCCCCTTTAATCCTAGCATCCCTATAGTATTAGTATGGTTTAGTCTTATTAGTATGCGTTGTTATTAAGTGTATTAACCTTATTTCCTTTAGGCTATTATTAGGTTTCAATTAAAGAGAGTTATTATAATTATTAAATTTGTTTTTCATACGTGTATATTTAATTTCTACTATTCCTTTAGAATTATAATAATGAGTATTAGCCTAGAACATTAGATTAATATCTTTACCCAACTTCATATATTTGTTAAACAAAAAGTTTTAACCTCCATTTGTAATATCTTCCTAATAACTTGGTTAATTTTAATAATATTATTGGATAATTTTTATTAATTAATTAAATATAGATTTCTTAATAAGTATAGTTATTAAACTAATTATAAAATTACATCTTGATAGAAGATATAATTTATTAATTTAACTTTAAAATGGACCATGAGATTTAAATAAAAAATTATTATTGAATAAATATATAATGTACCTATAATATTAATTCAGTTTGAGTTAGTTCGTTTGTATGTATATGCATTTATAAGCAAGTACACTAACAAATAAATAGTTTAATTATAAAATTTACCTAATTTAACGAGTTTCCTTGAATAATGGTAATTTAATATATCAAGATTATTATTTATTTGACTAAGTATTTGTTAATAATATTGGTGAAATAATAAATGATTAAATAAATTTGGATTATTTAATAAATAAAAATTATTAAATTAATTGAAAAATTGGTATTAATTTAATTTCAAATGACCATTAGATTAAAAGGATAAATAAAAATATTACTAAATAAATATTCTTTGTACCAATGATAATATTTTAATTTGAATTAGTTCGGTTTTGGATATAGTTATACATTTATTAATTTAATTAGGTTAACAATTGAATACTTTTATTTACCTAATTTATTGGAATGATAAATTATTAAAGAAATTTATTTTATTTAATAAATATAAATTATTGTATTAAATATAAAATTTATTAATTTAGTTTCAAATGATTAAATAAAAATATTTATTATGAGATACCAATGATTAGTATTTAATTTAAATTAGCTAGGTTTGGCATATTTAATACGCATTTATTTAGTTCTTTTATTATATTTAATTACCCCTTAATTTTAACTAATTTTCTTAGAATAATAATAATAATTAAATATAACAAGGTTATTATTGGTTTGACTTGGGTCATTAGGTCAAAATTAGCCGTTGGCAATATAACCGTTGGAGTCTCTGCACATACTATTTAACAAGCTAAGCTGGATTGGTTCTTCAACTTGTCCTAACGATCAACCACACTTGTTGGTTCGAAACGCGTCGACAAAAGAATATCTATGTGATTACGCCGAAAACTCTCTAAACAATGTTATGGATCACAGAAGTCTAAATTCCTTAAAGAGGCACTTATTAGTTCAATATAGAATAGATATTATGATGTCATGTTATATTACGTTATCTAAACACATTTATTGAACAAAAAGGAACTCACTGGCTCAATATAGAATAAACATTATGATAGCATGTTATATTATGTTATCTAAACATTTTTACTAGCCCAATATAGAATAGATGTTATGATGCTTTGTTATATTCGATTATCTAAACATTTTGACTTGTTAACATTAAATAAAATGAATTAAAAATAAAATAAAATAATAATTATATTGTGTAGATTATCTTCCGGATACATCGCATTAGGTTTCTTGTTGATCGACGTTTCCAAAAAAGACTCACACCGAACAATATTTACATGCCTCCTGACATCATCACCCTACCCACAAACTAGGAGTCCTCAAAACATTGGCAACTAGAGCCCTTAGAATCTCTGTCAAGGAACACCTAGAAAAAGAAAAAGAACACCTTATTAAAGTTTTCCTAAAAAATAGATACAACAAACATCAAGCTATCAAAGCCATAAATAAGACAAACACTCGACCTAACAAAAATAAAAACTTTGATAATATAATAGGAAAAGTCAACCTCCCTTACATACTAGGGACTACAGACAAAATCTCTCGCATCCTGAAAAATAATGGAATTCTAACCACCTTCAAACCCCTAAACACTATTTGTAACTACCTTAATCCAGTCAAAGACAAAATTGATTCTAAATGCCATAAAGGTGTCTACTTAATTCCCTGCTCATGCGGCAAGCCCTATGTAGGTGAGACTGCGAGATCCTTTAACACAAGAATCCAGGAACACTCAGCTAACATTAAACGCAATCGATCCAAATCATTAGCTCTAGCTGAACATTTTGATAAAACTAAGCACCAAATCTGTATAGAAGATACCCGTATCTTAGCTAGAAGTGATCACTACTTCATAAGGAAATTCAGAGATGCCATAGAAATTAGCAAGCACCCTAATAACCTCAATAGAGACGACGGATGGACCATAAGCGAAAACTGGATTCCAATTCTATCATCCAAATCTACCCCTACGTAACTATAATCCTCCTCTAATTAACCTAGAACAAACATAAATGATCTAATCCATTACAATTAAAAACAAACTCTGACCATAGTAAAATATAATTTAACAAAAAATTATAGGAAATAAACATTAATTTAAAATATCTTAACTATAATAATTCCACAACCTAGGGTAATATGTAGTAGCCTTAATAAATAATCACAACATATAATTAAAATAAACATGATTAAAATTAATAAAATACAAAGTAAAAACAATTACAATGAAACATAAATAAGAAGATATTATTAACACAGCTATGACCCTAATAAAATAATAATAATAATTCAATAATTAACATAACAAGAATAATTAAATTAAATCATTACGCCCATAGGCACTAGAGTATGTATGAGAGTATGTATGCCTTTGTAGAGTATGTATGAGAGTATGTATGTCTTCGTAGACTTAGTAGTCAAATCACCCAAAGGCAGTAGAGTATGTAGAGCATGTATGCTTTCGCAGACTTAACAATCAAATCATTACGCCCATAGGCAGTATAGTATGTATGAGAGTATGTATGCCTTTTAGAGTATGTATGAGAGTATGTATGTCTTCGTAGACTTAACAGTCAAATAGCCTAGAGGTAGTAGAGTATGTAAAGTATGTATGCCTTTGTAGACTTAGTAGTCAAATCATTACTCAGAGGTGGGTCCCTTGTCTCACAAAAAAAGGGGTCTTAGTCGTCATTTATTGACATTTTTAAAATTTGCAGGTCATTAATAACATTATTTTTTAAACCTCAACTCGATGGATATATTTAAAATTTACCCCCATATTTTTCCATAAAGTAACAATTTTTTTTTTGTTTTTTTATAAATTTATAACAAGTAGTTTTAATAAGATATTTTCATAATTAATAATGGAGATTTTTTTTTACATAGCTAATTGTTGTGCCAAGAGGCTTTCTATCCTAGTCTGTAAGAGATGTTGTAATGCCTTGTTATGTTATGTAAGCATTTTAACTTAGTAAAATAAATATAAAATAAAATAAAACAAAATAAATATCAAATTAACATTGACGATTTTTTAGCTCCAAGTTTTGACAACCCATGGTTTTCCCCATAGCATTTGTTATGATGAACCTATTTAAAAGTTTGAGGAAATCCATTATGGAATGTAAGAGTAGCATAATCCATTTCTATATAGCAATTCAGTGAAGCACAACACACCCACTTGATGCGAAATACATAAGTTTTAATTCATTAAACTAGTTTAGATATTCTCAAGGATAGTTTTGTTTTCTTAAGGATTCATTTATCTTGATTTGAATTGATATTAATGAATTTTATTTAATGTATGCAGGTTGTTCTTGACTAATAAGTGACCAATTTGTTCAATGAGAAAGCTATAACCAAAGGAGAGGAGAGGTTGAGGAGCACTATAAATTGTACTTGTGAGTTAATTTGAGTTTATTTATTTCTAAAGTCATGTTGGTTGCTTAGGAATAAAAGAATGATTTAAAATCATAGTAATTTAGTTTTAATTTGAATTTATTTATTTCTAAAGTCACATTTATTTATACAAATTTAATTGTCTTGTAAGACTGTTTATTTATAAAATTTTAATGGTTGTGTAAGACTGAAAGTATGCATTAAAATCATAGTAGATAATCTAATAAGATAAAACCCTTAATACTTAAAATTCAAAAAGAGTTAAGGGATCTCTTCTTGAATGGTTCATGAGGCACAATAATTGCTAAGGTTTTGCAAATGGGGTGGCAAGCTAAGTGGGCTTGATTGTGGGGAAAGCTCCATAGTTAAGCGCGCTTGAGCCAGAGGCGATCTGGGATGGGTGACCTCCTAGGAAGTCCTGGTTACCGGGTGCAAGCCCCGGAAGTGATGATTGACGCTATGTGATTAATTTCACTAGTTTCAATCCCACTTCTTCACCCCTGTGAGCATCACCTGATGCAATGAGTGCTAAGTGAACTATTCAAAAATCATGAGAAAATTAGTCAGTTACGACTACCTCTCATGGAAATGGTCATATGTAAAATGACTTACTTAACGCAGTTGAATCCCAAAATGATATCTAATATAATGCACTGCGTAAAACCCCCATACTTAAATTCAAAAAAGAGTCAAGGGATCTACTTGAATGGTTCATGAGGCACAATACTTGCTAAGGTTTTGCAAATGGGGTAGCAAGCTAAGTGGGCTTGATTGTGGGAAAAACTCCACAGTTAAGCGCGCTTGAGCCAGAGGAGTTCTGGGATGGGTGACCTCCTGGAAGTCCTGGTTACCGGGTGCAAGCCCCGGAAGTGATTATTGATGCTATGTGATTTGTTCTCCACATTTCACTAGTTTCAATCCCACTTCTTCACCCCTGTGAGCATCACCCGATGCAATGAGTGCTAAGTGAACTATTCAAAAATCATGAGAAATTAGTCAGTTACGACTACCTCTCATGGAAATTGTCATACGTGAATGACTTACTTAACGCAGTTGAATCCCAAAATGATATCTAATATAATGCACTGCGTAATCCCCCATACTTAAATTCAAAAAGAGTCAAGGGATCTCTACTTGAATGGTTCATGAGGCACAATACTTGCTAAGGTTTTGCAAATGGGGTAGCAAGCTAAGTGGGCCTGATTGTGGGGAAAACTCCACAGTTGAGCGCGCTTGAGCCAGAGGAGTTCTGGGATGGGTGACCTCCTAGGAAGTCCTGGTTACCGGGTGCAAGCCCCGGAAGTGATGATTGATGCTATGTGATTCGTTCTCCACATTTCACTAATTTCAATCCCACTTCTTCACCCCTGTGAGCATCACCCGATGCAATGAGTGCTAAGTGAACTATTCAAAAATCATGAGAAATTAGTCAATTACGACTACCTCTCATGGAAATGGTCATACGTTTGAATGACTTATAACGCAGTTGAATCCCAAAATGATATCTAATATAATGCACTGCGTAATCCCCCATACTTAAATTCAAAAAGAGTCAAGGGATCTCTACTTGAATGTTCATGAGGCACGATACTTGCTAAGGTTTTGCAAATGGGGTAGCAAGCTAAGTGGGCTTGATTGTGGAAAAACTCCACAGTTAAGCGCGCTTGAGCCAGAGGAGTTCTGGGATGGGTGACCTCCTGGGAAGTCCTGGTTACCGGGTGCAAGCCCCGGAAGTGATGATTGATGCTATGTGATTCGTTCTCCACATTTCACTAGTTTCAATCCCACTTCTTCACCCCTGTGAGCATCACCCGATGCAATGAGTGCTAAGTGAACTATTCAATAATCATGAGAAATTAGTCAGTTACGACTACCTCTCATGGAAATGGTCATACGTTTGAATGACTTACTTAACGCAGTTGAATCCCAAAATGATATCTAATATTTTAGTGGTTGTATGCAATGAAGAGATGTAAAAATCTTAAATGCTACATATATTTTATATTGAAATACTTTGCTATTTTTGGCGGGTTATTATTTGTAATAAAATGGGTAGATGGTATAAAGTAATATTATTTTAAAAAATGGCATTATAACTGTAAAAACATAAAATATTGTTTAAAATATGTGTGTCAAAGCCTTATTCAAATATGTTGGATTACTCAAAATGTTGTTACTTGTGATCTCCTTTTTTTAGTTTCCTGGTTAGGGCTAATTTGCTTACTTCTCCTCGTTTAAATTTTTTGTTTTAAATTAATTTATGTTTTTATATATTTTAATTTTTTAATCTTAATTGAGTATACATTTTGTTATGTTTTATTATTATTATATTGTTGTGTTGATATTCAAATGTTTATGTTTACACTTATTTATAGACATTACAACATCTCCTTTTTACTAGAATGCTCTCCTTACTAAACTGTAAAGTGTCTCTCAACTCCCTTTTCTAAATTGTAAATCACCTTTTTGCTTCATATTCTAAACTGTAAAGTGCCTCTATTCTTATTCTAAACTATAAAACACCTTTCGATACAATGAAATAAATAATTGTACACACAACTAGTTTAACATTTAAACAAATAGTGTACATGAGTTGTTATTCAAGGAGTTGAGGGAATGGAAGGTTCGGGGGTTGATTCCTTATCACCCCAGCTCTCTGTTTTGTGCCTTTGTTTGTCTAGTTGTCGAGCCTTCATCTTCTTGTTGTGTTGCCAGTGTCGTTTTATGTATTGGACACTTTGTCGCACGCATGGGTGTTTCGTTGCAGCCCTCTGCTTTCTTCGGGGTGCTTCTTCTATTACTGCCAATATTCTGGTTCGGTTGGGAAATGCTCGGGGTTCTGCTTTGTAGTGTTGTCACTCAACTTCTCTTTGTCACTGCTAATGTCCTCTTCGATTGGTGTTTGTGTTTATTTGCATGGATGATGTCGTGTGTTTATTTCTTGGGCTTGTTGCCCTATTTGGTATATATTCAATGTTTGGTTTTGTGCTGCTTGTTTTGGCTTTCAAGGCAATCTGTGCCCAACTATATTTTTTCTGGGGTTTCTCCTGTGGGTCGTTAAGCCTTGTTCATAATATGTGGGAGCATTCACAATCTTTTTGTTTTGTGGGGGTCTTTGCCTTACCTTTGTTTTTGCAATGTTTTCCTTTCTATGTCCTAGAGTTTGCCATTCTTATGCAAACCATAGGGTTTTAAAAATGGTTGTCTAAAATGTGTAGCTTATTTCCTCCAAGAATTTTCCTTGGTGTTGTCTTTGGGCAAGCCCTCTTTTTTTGTTAGTGTTATATTTTTTAACATTATGTAGCTCTGGAATGTGATTTGGCATATATAAAATGTAATTTCATTCTTCTTTGTGATTTGGCATATATAAAATGTAATTTCATTCTTCTTTGATGAATAAAATTACATGTCATTTTCTATTTAAAAAAACAACACAAGTTTAACATTTCAACACTTTAATGATAAATAGACACAACCTCGAAGAGGGAGATTAAGTTGCACCAATGGAAAAGGACTATTATTCAACCCATCATTCTACTACATATCATAAATATAGAGAAAAAAACCACAATGGATGAATAAATAATAATAAGATAAATACAAAATTGGAAAAGTAATAAATGCAAAATAAATAATAATATAACAAAATATTATTTTAATTTTACATAGACAAAACTATAATACTAATAAGATAAATAATAATATTATCTAATTTTAAATTTAGATAAAATTCTATTCATACTATATGAAATGTAATATTTAACAATACTATTATTAATTGATAAATAATAATAAAATAAATATAAAATATGAAAAGTAATAACTTTTTAGATAAAATGTAATAATTAATTAACATAATTATTTATTTAATAGGAAGAAAATTAAAATTATTATATAAAAATAAATAAGATAACACAGTGTATTTTTAAAATGTAAATTTCAATAAATATGATTGACAATTATTATTACAAAAGCTAACTTAAATATAATTCATTATAAATTAATAATTTAGAATTAAAAATAATATTCTATCACATATTTAAAAGAAAATATATTAACATTTCATATAAAAGATTTATTTAAATTTTATGTAATAAAGTGAAACATATTCTTAATTTTATTAAGAAAAACTTATAAAAAAAAATAATTTAGTTATAGATCAATAACCACAAAAAAGACAACAATTTAAAAGACAATTCTATACCAACCATGTTTCTCAATCCCCTTAAATTCTCAATCACTAGAGCTCTACCAAAATTTTCCTTCACTTGCCATCACAGCTCTAAGTTAATACAACACTCTGGATTCACCTTATATCAACAAGAGATCTACCCCCACGAATATGGAGAAAACCCATAGAATGAAACCTTACATGTTTTTCAAGTTGTCCCTAAGATCTTCACTTTGAGGACACACTTCAATATTATATATATATATATATATATATATATATAATTCACATGAAAGCCTCTATTTGTCATCCCTCATGCATGCCCATTTGACTAATCCTCATTATTAGATTAACTAATCTTTCATTGAATTGTGTACCTAATATTGATCTTTTCTATTTATAAATAAATTATTTTATAATATTTGTGAATACAACATACAAATTCAATTTTAAAAGTTTAACATTTACACAATATGCAACAACTTTTATACTCGTAATAATATGCATAAGATGGCATTGCCCTTCCATGTGCTCTTAACTATATTTCTTGAAATGCATAATTTGCAACATGGACACACATTCATGTATCAAATCATGTCGCTCATAGTGGTTTTCTTCTCCCCTTCATCTTCCACACTCTTCTACAATCACATCATTCACACTGGTGACATTATGACACATAAACCTTCAACCATGGCATAAGTCCCTTTGTAACTATAACTAACTAGCATATGATTCATCCATAATGATGTGACTAAAGTAGTTATCAAAAGACCATCTCGAGGGAAATGTAAATATAACTACCCCATTTTGATGACCTTCATAATATATTGAGCTTTGTGTCCTTAAGGCTCATTTTAAGAGGTACATTGACTATCATCCATCTCCAAAGTTTAGCTCCATCATTTCATATGGCACTCATCCCTAGGGATCTTAAAAGGTACATTAACCTTGGGAATTTGGAAGATACCTTGACCAACTAGACATCTCATAAAACTAACCCAATTCCCCTAACTAATACTACAACAACCCCTTTGGGAAAATTCCCATCTTACAAACAACTGTAAACATTCATGCATTTTGGTTATAAATTAAAAAGTCCTGAGAATTGGGACATGGATTCTAGAGTTTGAGGAAGGAAATTTCTTGGGATTCGATGGAACCTTAACTGGTTTCATGACAATCATTGAAGGGCTAGCAAGTGTGCCTTAAATGGACTGGTTTTATAAATTAATTAAGCATGAAAGAAGGACAACATATGTCATGCTTCCTTGGATAATTCCATAAAGGAGAGAGGACAAAAAAATTAAGGATCAATTGCGTTAGCAACAGGGATAGTTGAAGTCAACTAATGGGAGAGCGGGGTAGGGAGCTAACACAACAATATCCCCACCACTACTCTGAAATAAGAACCACCATGACAAAGAGGAAAAGTTAGAGGCATCAAGAGTGCCTGTGCACGTAATCGAAACTGTTGCAACATGATATAAAGGACCCATGAGGAAGGAATTGGAAGGGGTATAAATAATGGCACTGCAAGGGGAGGAGGCATTCGTGAAGAGAGCATTTGTATGTAGTGAGGGGATAACAATAGAGATAACGTAAGACAATAGAGAAAGAAGTTGAGGGAAAAATGAAAAAAAGGAAAGAAATCCTCAGGGAGAGGTTCATAGAAGCATTTGTTGTGTTATAAAGGAGGAAAGAAATCCTAATCAAGAGGAAAAGAGCACATCACTTTGTGTCACTACCAGAAGGCCAGGAGTATAGTAACCATTCAGTTACTATTAGGAGGTTAAATAATATCTTCAAGGTGAGGAAAATAGTCTGTAGATTCCCTATAAGACTGGAGGGTGGAGATGGTATCTTTGGATTCCCTTGACAGCTTGGGTGGAGGCCTACTCCTTGGATTCCATCAAGGAGAGTTCTTTATCCCTCCTTTGCTTGTTTTCTAGCTTTTACAATGGATTATAGATTCCTAGGATCAAGTGGAACCATTGTGTTAAGGATTCGTTGAGGGTGGAGGTATTAAGCCTCTAAAGCCTGTCATTCAATTTAGGGTGGAGGTGGTGAGCCTTTGGATTCCCTGTTCTAGCCTGTATTGGTAGAGCCATAATTCTTATTGGAGTAGCTACAGGGTGGAGGTGGTGGACCTATAGAGTCCCTATGAGATATTGACAAAAGATGTAGCTGGTGGGCGAAGGTGGATAGTTCTCTACATTCCCTATTCCAATTGGCAGAAATGGTTTAATCCGTTAAGAATTTATCGTTTTTCGTTTTGTCGTTGAAGGCCATAGCAGGCCATAGCAGGCTGTTCGGGACCAGGGCTGATGATGTATGGTTGATAGGGATGGCTCAGGAAGAGAGGATGAAGAGCTTAGAGCTGCATTGGATCTATATGGTTTGGCCACATAAAGAGAGTTCATGGTTAAATCTAATGACCATGGATATCAAGACGAGATTAGGAGGATGTCTTATATGCCAGTATGGATATAGGAGAAAATCAGAAGAAAATGCTCCAGTTTATTTAGGGGTTGGGGGAAGGGAGGAAAATCCTCTAGTCAAATGGAAAAGATGAGCAAAATCTAATGCCCTTAAAGGTCAGGGACTGAAAAACATCCCTCACTTATGCAGCTAAGAGTTTATAAGAATGATTAACTCAAGGTCTCCAGAAGCAAGTAATGAGGACCAAATATATTTTCCTTATTTCTTTGGAAGACAAAATGTCCATCAAGCCCACAACGAATGCTTCAATTATTTGGAAGACTCCAGTCCCAACCTTTCTTATCATTTGAACCTGGCTGTTTTGAAAAGTGAAAAATGACAGAGCACAAAACTAGGTATTGATGAGATCTTGACATTAGCTGATGCAAATGCACCAGAACAAAACTCAATGTGACAACATGGTCAAAAAGATGTGCAATTTTTTGGATTAAATAGTCATAAGCAGAATAGTGGACCTCCTTTATTCAAAAATTTCAAACCTGTTCAATAAGGTTGAGTATGGAAGAAGAGTCTTGATGTGCTAAAACAACACTAGGAGTGCAAATCGTAAGGCAAGTCTGGGTTAACAGCCAATTTCTTGGGAAATGAGAAAAATGAAGCATGTTGGTGGTGGAATCAAAGCAACTATTAACGCAGACAAAGGAATACATTCTGTCAAAAAAAAGGTTTAGAAGCTATTGAAGAAACCCTGGTGTGAGTGGACCCTCTTCCATGACCTTATACAGTAGGAAATGATATTTTACAGTGGATAGGAGTTGTTTTGAATTTTAGGACAAATGATTTCTTTGTGTACCTTGTTGTACTTGCAAAATGTAACTTTTTTCTCCTTTTAAATATGAAGTTACAATATTTTCCTTGATAAGGAAAGGTAGCATTCCAATTCCTACAGAAAGTTTCAAGGAAATGCATGGATGGGAGGAATCAACTGCGTACCACATCAATGAAACTCAAATATATAAAAAAAAACATCCCTCACTTATGCAACTAAGAGTTTATAAGAATGATTAACTCAAGGTCTCTGGAAACAAGTAATGAGGACCAAATATATTTTCCTTGTTTCTTTGGAAGACAAAATGTCCATCAAACCCACAGCAAATGCTTCAATTATTTGGAAGACTCCAGTCCCAGCCTTTATTATCATTTAAACCTAGCTATTTTGAAAAGTGAAAAATGACGGAGCACAAAACTAGGTATTGATAAATGAGTGGACTCTGATGGCCATCTGCCCACACAGCTTATCAGATGACTTGACTTGGGGACACAAGACAGCAGGAGATCTTGAGCTGATGCAAATGCACCAGAACAAAACTCAATGTGACAACATGGTCAGAAATATGTGCAATTTTTTGGATTAAATAGTCATAAGCAGAATAGTGGACCTCCTTTATTCAAAAATTGCAAACCTGTTCAATAAGGCTGAGTATGGAAGAAGAGTTCTAATGTGCTAAAACAACACTAGGAGTGAAAATCATAAGGTAAGTCTGGATTAACAACCAATTTCTTGGGAAATTAGAAAAATGAAGCATGTCGGTGGTGGAATCAAAGCAACTGTGGAATGGAATGCACCGCTAAAATCTAGATTATTCTTTTGGTTAGAAAAGGCCAAGATTTTGTGTTCTTTGCAGATTTAATTAACAAACAACTCAGTATACTACCCTGACAGACTCCCTTCAATCAGTTCTTGATCATACAAAGGCATATAGTTTGACAAAAAAATGGTTTAGAAGCTGCTGAAGAAACCTTGGTGCCAGTGGACCCTCTTCCATGACCTTATACAGTAGGTAATGAGATTTTACAGTGGATAGGAGTTGTTTTTGAATTTTAGGACAAATGGTTTCTTTGTGTACCTTGTTGTACTTGCAAAATGTAACTTTTTTCTCCTTTTAAATATGAAGTTACAATATTTTCCTTGATAAGGAAAGGTAGCATTCCAATTCCTACTGAAATTTTCAAGGAAATCCATGGATGGGAGGAATCAACTGTGTACCACAACAATGAAACTCAAAGATATCAAAAAGTAGGTTTAATTTTATTTAATAGGCCATTGCAAGGTCGAAGAGCACAAAAAGTGCGTGGAAAAATGACAACATTTTGTCCAAAATTATAGTAGTATACATAATACTCATTTTGATTATTTCTCATATGATTTAGTTATTACTTGTGCAGTCTAGCAAATGTGTCAAATTTTGAAAAATCAATAAAGCACCTCATAAAATCAATGATATAAAATCCAAGTGTGTATAACACGTTAATTGCAAGCATATGTTGTCCAGTGTCAATATATTAAAATAAACTTCCTATAAAAGATAGGAAAAAAAAGTTGGAATTGATGAGCATCACATTCCCAAAGCCATGATTTCATAAGAAAAAGAATAAGATCTGGCATTAACTTACCTTAACAATAGGTCTTTGAACTTCTTCGTCACCATCATTAGAGATATTTATTGGCACAATAGGAGGAACCATTGTCATTTGGTGAAGCCGACATCGATGGCTCGGAGATGGTATATGCACTACATCAAAACATGCTGAAGTTCCTGAAACACATCAATAAAATTAAAGTGATAATTTGATAAATAACTTATGTGGCCAAACCTACAAAACTGTTACAGAGTAGACCAACAATGTCAATAGGATTTCATATAAACATTATACCCATTCTACCAACAACTGGTGAAAATCGGACTCATCTTGTGCATCACTTCAATCTACCCCATGCAAAACTATAATTCTACAACCTAAAAGTTGTGTTTGACTAAATTAGAATCTAGACACCTAAAAAAAGAGTCTAATTGATCCCATGGATCAAGGACAAAACCACAATCTCAAATTTAGATTAAACCAGTAAACTAGTGGATCAATTTAATTTGTGCTACCAATACAACCTATATTTTCTCTATCAATTATGGGTGCCCCATGCAAAACTATAATTCTATAACCTAAAAGTTGTGTTTGACTAAATTAGAATACAGACACCTAACAAAACAATCTAATTGATCCCATGGATCAAGGACAAAACCACAATCTCAAATTTAGATTAAATCAGTAAACTAGTGAATCAATTTAATTTGTGCAGAAGCAGTTGGCATTTTAAGCAGAGGCTTTCCCACATCTTAATATGTGGTGGATGCAAGAAGCATCTTGCCAATTCTTCCCCTCAGTTATTCAATTATGGGTATATGCTAATGAAATAACATTGATCAGTCTTTCCCTATTCAGGGAACGGATTAACAGACAAACAAAAGCAGGAATAGAACCTAACTTCAAATGATATCATTTCTGGTACACTACATTGACAAAAGAAAAAAATATATTTTAGAGATAAAAATCCTAGAAATGATGATGTGAACAGAAAATATTATCGACTAGAATACACAATCTCAAGACCACACCATGTCTTAGGAGTGCTTCATTTTCTAATATTCCATTATGGAATACACTCCATAGGTATGTGAAGTTTAGATCCACATGCCTTTTTCCTTCTTTGGTAAGTAATAAGGATGTGTTTACTGTCACAGAAAAGGTTCACCTGGAAGCAGGCCAAAGACTTGTGAATACCATAGAAGCACCTTTAATGCATCACTTGATTATAGAATCCTTTACAGATATTGGTAAACCTCAGTTTCATAATTCCTATGTGAATTTATTTTCCTTCTTCTGCATGGAAGGAAAGTTACGGGAATTTTTTTCCCTTCACCAGGGCATGCAAGGAAGTTATAAAACATATATCGAGATATATCTTTATAAGAAACATGTAATCCATTGTAATTACAAATGAAACCCATAATTAATGTTCTATTGTCTACACCTTAATATCTTTACAACCCTTTCAACTACATGTGAGATACACACAAGCCACATAATGGCTCACATCAAGCGAATATAAAACATGTTCAATTTTAGTTCACAGTAAAGAGAAATGGGGAAAAAACATATTAACAAATTGACCAACTCTAATATATATATATATATATATATATAGTTGATTATCGAAGTCCCAAGTACCCAATACATCTAGTTCCCAGTCTACCATCAATCTGAAGACTAAAATTCTAAGAATGACCATAATCTCTTCCTGGTTGCATTTGTCTCTTGTCACCTGATTTATAGTGCTTTGATCAACTGTGTTCATGTGCAATTTCATCACCTCCATTCAATAATATTTCCAGAATCAACTTTTTAAAGGTCCTGGTTCCATAATATGCACTTGAATGGACCAAATGAATAAGGGTGAGCCATTGCACATCCTTGCTAACTTAGTGACCAAACCATGTTGTTTTATTGTCAAAGGGCCATTCCATCCTACAACCTTTGGAATAGGTGTTTAGCATCTTCTTATTTTAAACAACTGAGTGTATAAATGCATGCCTCTATGGATGAAATAATTTGTGGGTGGTTTGTGACCACAACAACTCTTCCACGCTCCTTACAATCAAAACAGAGGATCCCTTCCACTTGAGAAGCTTCCCACATGTCATCAACAATAATGAGGGAAGGCATAACACTCTGAGTATTTCCTCTTGAGTTCAATGAGGCCTTTCTCCACGGATGTCAATACAACATTGTTTTGCAACCATCGGTGATCTAACACACTCTAATGAAATGCCTCTTGACTTTGTAGTTGAAGGCGACACAGGATGCAAGATAGGTTTTTCCCATGCCTCTAGGACCACATACATTTTTTTTCAAATTCTTTACAGATGTTGGCAGGGACTATTGGTCACATCATAAATGTGATCAGTGAGGCTATTGATGAAAAGGGTGAACTAAGTAATATGCTTTACATATCTCGGTTTCGACACTATATCATTTGAGTACAATTCAAATTCAAACCATGGAGGTAACAAATTTACTTACTAAACATGACTTCATTTTCTTGCAAGGAGAGACTGTGCACTTCTTGTAATTTCATCATGAGGCTCCTTTGTTTGATGAGTAGTCAATAGACCAAGGAAATTCTTGTGAATGGAATTAAGGTTTGGTGTGATAGATTTGTAATGCAATAACTAAATTAAACAATTAAAACATATAGAGCTGACTACTCTGGGCCCAGGTACTGAACGTAACTCATAAGGGGGTATGTTGAACCAGTCTAACAACCTAGCCCAA